>JAODLC010000140.1:24489157-24506729 GCA_026781145.1 Hippopotamyrus pictus | reverse complement strand
TGCTCTCTGAGTGTCAGTTTTTGCAGTTGAGCTTTACATTAGATTTTAGTGTGTTAGCAATTGGAAAAAACTGTAAGCACCTGAGAAAAACTGTAAGAACGGGATGTCATTACAGTTCATGTGTGTGTAAAGGCAGGTGTCCCAGTACTTTTGGCAATATAGTGGCAATACATGTCTTTCATAAGAGTAATATGAAAGCAATATAAGTTTTTATTAAGGAGTAACATGCAATACACATGTATTTCCTAGTAAAGCCATATGTTCTCACAAATGGCAAAATATAAAATTCATGTACTGTAGAAGTTTTTCTATAGGCTTTTCCTTTGAGTGCCATGTCCAGTGTGTTTTTGGCATGAATGTGGCCCTAATCATAAAAGAAAAAAACACTGACTTGCAGTGAACATATAAAACCATCATGTGTTGTCATAAAAATTGAAATAAAAATGCTTGATAGCCTTTTATGAACCATGTGTTATTTTTCATAGCGGTATTCAAAGACCCGACATGGAATATAAGAACATTCAAGGAATAGCAATCCAGTTTTAAGATGTCGCATTTTTGTTCAGTACCTAAAT
Organism: Hippopotamyrus pictus; assembly: GCA_026781145.1. Classification (NCBI taxonomy): domain Eukaryota; kingdom Metazoa; phylum Chordata; class Actinopteri; order Osteoglossiformes; family Mormyridae; genus Hippopotamyrus; species Hippopotamyrus pictus. Next base: position 24,506,154 of record JAODLC010000140.1, on the reverse strand, counting down.
TGGTCAGTCCAATTTTGCATCTACTTTTAGCCCAGGAGAATTCACTGCTAAACTGGATAAGTAAGGCCATTGTACATGGTGAGGTCGTTCATCTTCTGAATGGACAACTTGGGGTTCATGAATATTATGGTCACCTAAAGCTCTGCCCTTTTGATTATTTTGTCATTTTCAGGGTTGCGTTTTATATAAGATTTTGCAATGCTGTCACACCTACAAAAAAACTAAATAAATAGCCATGAGGCTAGTACAGATAATAATTCATACTGTCATGACTGGCGGGTGAGCGAGCAGGGAAGCAGGCGAGTCCAGCCAGGAGTGCAGGCAAACGGGGTTTTATTTGGGACTGACAGAGGAAAACGACAGGAAATAGCATGTAACACAACGCGACAATACAATGACGGATCTGGGGAAACTAACCGAGACGTGGACTAAATACAAAAGACAAAGCAAACTGAACAAGGCACAGGTGAGAACAATCGGGGAATTACATGAGGTAACGAGGTGGGCGTGGCACACACGAGGATCGGACGAGCCGGGCGGGACACATACCATGAGCCCAAACCAAAAAAATATTGTACCTTGATTCCAGGGATCTATAGGAGAAGATGACTGGACGATCTGGCGGGGTGGGACCTAAGGTGAGCAGTTGGAGAAGGATTTTTTTGCCTTGTGAGTTGCAAGTGAACATGTTGGATGTGGAACTTAGAGTGAGTGTGTGGGTTTGGGTTTGCCAGAGTGTGAATGGCAAACATTTGGAGTCTAGGGTGAACGAGTGAGAGTGTGTAATTTGAGGCGAGTCAGTGGGCTCTGGGGTGATTAAATGTATTTAAGGTGAGAATTCAGTGTCTAAAGTGAGGCCGTGGGGTCCAAGGTGATTGCATGAGTATTTCTTACACCAACCTGGGTGTAAGATTTGAATCTCAACTCACCTTTGAGGCTCATATCAAACAAGATTTCATTTCACCATCTTAGAACTACTATGACACTCCATCCTATTTTGACCATATCCGATGCTGAAAACTGGATCACTGCAATGCACTTCTCACTGGAATCACTAGTAAGAATTTTCATAGAATACAATACATTCAGAACAGCGCAGCAAGGATCCTGGTTAGCGTGCGAAAACATGAACACATTACACCCATTCTTCATTCACTTCACTGGCTTCCTGTCTCTGCCAGGACTGAAAACTAGGTTTACTTTCTTACTCACCAGTGTATCTATGCCAGTGCCCCCCCTACCTGAAGGAACTACTTACCCCACTAACCTCAACAGGATCTCTCTGCTCTATGAATTCCAATCACCTCCTCCTGCCCAGGACTAAAGCTCAGCACCATGGGTGATCGGGCCTTCAGCTCTGCCACCCCTCGTCTATGGAACACAATCAAAGACTATCTGAGGGCCCCACAGACTATTGAGAGTTCTTTTTAGCAGAACTTATGGCTTTTAATTACCCTTCCAGGTTGCCCATGTTTAAAGGTGTTTTATTTTGTTTTTACTATTATGTTTTTATTTTGTAGTACTTTGAGATTTGCTTCAAATGTAAAGTGCGTTCCAAATAAAATCTATTATCATTATTTTCATTTAAAATTACTTTAATTATTAGCATATTAGCGTGTTCTTTGTTCCAAAAGGGCAATTTGTGTGCAGCAGGAATACACCACATAACACATACAACATTCAACACAGACCACACACGAAGACAACTTCTACCATAATAAGAGAATTACAAAATAAATAATTGTAAAATTATTCAGTAAATAATAAGTAAATAAATAGCTCTACAGAGAGGTCACTAAGACGGACAAGGGCTATCCCTCCTGTTCTCTTAAAAGTTGAGTACATGAATAGATAAAGGGGTAAAGGAATTTTTATATCACTGTCTGGGTGTCCTCTGGGCCCAAGAGGAGGGAAGGTTGTTTAGCCAGCTGGGCAGCCCAGACAGTTAACAGTTATACCGTGGCACCCTGGCGCCATGATTTGCATTGCTTGTTCTGTAAAATGCCCCTTGGGTTATTTGGCATGAAAGTCTGCAGTCTCACTCCAGTCATCTTGTTTTAGAGTAGCTGGGTAAGATGACTTTTTCTTTGTGTTTGATAATGCTAGTCACCTTCTGCATTCACTGAGAGGTTGGCCCTCTCAGTCATCGAACTATCTCATTGTCACCTATGGTGGGTCATCGGGTAATAGTGTGTACCAGATACACAGTTCAAATGTCTGCTCTTGGCAGTTCTTGACCCAAATAGGTACAATTCTCAGTGTTTTGAGTTATTTTGATGCTGAATTCCAGGCTTCACTCTTAGTCAGTTAAATACAGCATGGATAGGATTTTTCTTAGAATAACTGATGGCCTGATATCTTTATTATGGTTCCAGAGGTTCTTCAAAACAAAAGGTGAGTAACCTGTGTGAGGCATGTGAACAGTTGTTCATTTTAGGTTAGGCCAACTCAACCAGCTGCTTCTGAAATTTTCTTACAGTGTCACGATTGGGATCGCGGAAGCAGGAACAGGGAGACGAGAGATCAAGGTTTATTAGGAATCAATCCTAATTCAGGACATCAAAACAGGGAATGTTAATGACTCAACTGAGGAAACAGACCTGAACGCAGACTGAAATACACAAAACTGATGGCAGGAAACATGGAACAGCTGGTTAACGTAGGGATTCCATACGGGGTTAACGAAGGGGCGTGGCACACAGGAGGATCGGACAATCGGGCGTGACATACAGAGCGAGAGTCAAACGGATTGTATTGTCGCTATTTGGAAACAAAATTCAAAGCTTTTGGTTGGTGGTAATGAGGGCTCAGCTCTCATAAATGGAATGAACAGGAATCAGTTGTAAACACAATTGTTAAATCCAAGGACTTAATGTGACCTTCTCTAGACATTGCTACACGTAGAAAAACTTAGACTAACAATAAAATGTAATATTAGTCCTGCTAATATCAGTAAATAGCACAGGTTTCTTAATCTCTTTTGAATGAAAATCATTCTGACTGTGGTAAGACTTCACTTGAAGGGGCAAAAATTACTTATTAACTCTAATAACTAATATGGGTTTCCCCAAGAAATACATGAATTGTCATGCTTGATTATTGATGAATGAGCATGGGATCAGTGCATAACTAACACTTAGTTACTGGTTAATTAAGCATGTACTACTACATTATTCATGTCCCCTCATGTAGTGTTACCATCTGAGTTATAGTGATGGTTTTATCCAGGTGCCATTCATGCAGTGAAAATACAGTGGTAGACAATAAAACCAACAGCAGGCAAAAATATTTACACAACACAATGATTCTGAAACATAAAAGTAACAATGTGTAATTATGTATATTCAGCACCTAAGGAAGAAGGTAGCTATCTAAATATTTCCTACTCAAGGGGTCCTTTTTGTCAGGCTAAGTGTGAGTCATGGCAACGTTGCTGTTTCTTATTGTTTTGGTATTTGGCAAGCATTTGAACCCACCCTTCAACAGCGGACCTGAAATCCAGCCAAGTGCGCTGCAAGCCTTTCTGTCACTGCACCTGGTCAAAGTACAACATACGCTAATACTGCTCATGCTCAGGAGAGAGATCGCTTACTTGTGCTTGTAATCAAGCAGTAATGATCAGACGAGAGCCAAGAAACATCTGACGAGGAAACCGAGGCACTGCAAACCATATGACTATGACAAGATGACATTTCTCTTTGATTCCAAGGAAAAACACCATCCAGTTCTAGATCCATATGTTTACAACGTATTCAGTTTTTCAGGCATGTGGGTTTGAAATAAAAGAGTCTGTGACGCAACATTACAACTGAACTGACCAACTTGATTGGAATCAAGCATTTTCTAATGAGGTACAAGGGGAATTACAATGCAGAGGAGAAGTGATTCTATCTGATGATTAGGGTTGGGCAATATAAATGATAGATCGACTTGTCATATAAAATTTAATCTGGAAGAAAATGGGAAACTTCGATAAACTGTAAGTAAAGAACGTTGCTTGATAGCACACATCAGCCTAAAACATTACAGAAACAAATGCAATACTACCCAATCATATGGTAGTTTTTTAAGAACAGATAACCAGTCCCCACTGCAAGGTTGATTGAGTTAGTGGAGCATGCCACATGTTACTGTTTTGGTACTATCTTGGAAGATATGAGTGCTCCCTCAGAGGAAACTTTGGTTTTGATGTTGGTGAAGAAAGATGCAATTCAGCAGCCAAAACATCTTTTTAAAAAGGAGATATTGTGGATAAACAAGGTAAGAAGACATTGGTGGTGTGGCCACTCCTCACTTTTCTGAAGGTCTTCTACTTTTTTTTTATTCCTTAAATTTGTCACTTATGCCTTTACACCTGCACTCCAGGTGGTGTGATGTGTGGTTCTATATGCTAAGACTGTGACCATGATTGGAAGGGCACTGGTTCAAATCCCATGGCTGGAAATGTTTTTACTGTTGGGTCCTTGGGTAGGGCCCTCAACCCCAATTATTCCAAGGACTGGCGGACCCTGCTTTCTAAATTGTACATCACCAACAAATGCATCTACTAAATAAGTAAATGTAATTGCTCCGGTGCTCTTTTACATCTGGGCAGTAAGAGCAGTTCTTTGGGTTAGGGCCAGTGAATCCTATAGGCAGCTGCCTAGGGTGCCAATATCTGAGGGGGAGCCAGTTCTCCAGCCAATTACTTTGCCAAAGAAAGTGGGTGCTGGAAGTGATGCTTGCCTAGGGTACCACATCAGCTAGGACCAGTCCTGCTTTGGGCCATAGTTCAGGTGTAAGTCTCACGAGCTGTATTTCTCCCTGAGATCAATAAAGTCAGTCTCTCTGTGTTAAAATACCTACGGCACACCAGCTCTAGGTAAAAATATCAGCAAATTAAATATGTTCCTTTGTTCTCTATATTCATATCATGGTTCTCTCCCCTCAATTGCTACTCTCCATTTCCTGATCTAATGTACCATTCCCAACATTCAACTCTCCACCCTTTGCATCTATATGTGGCTGACGGGGAACCTTGGTTGAGGACCCCCAGTTAGGGAACAAATCACTGCCTAGTCTGGTTTCCTGTCAAGCACCCTCTCTCTGCTAGATGCTAATTTACTACTTTGCATCAAGATACTCTTGACCCCAGGATCACAATGATTTCTAACAAAGATTAACACAGAAGTACCAATAGCCACATTTAACAACATGGACTTTTGTACAACAGGTAGTGTCGTGCTGTTACTGGGCACACGGACCGGTGAAGCAGGAGAGGAACACGAAGGATTGGGGAATACGGGATTTAATGGGGAAACGGAGCAGGGACATGGAACAGGCAGATCACACGCGATGACGGTACAACACTTCGTAAGACTTCAGTGACAGGATTGGGGAAACATACTCGAACACGGACTTAAATATAGATGCTTAATGGAAAACGACTCAAAACAGCTGATGACACAGGGATTCCACACGAGGTTAACCAGAGGGCGTGGCACACAGGACGATCGGACAAGCAGGGCATGACAGGTAGTGTTGTACTTTTCTGGAACACAGCCAAATATTCAGTAGTTGAGATGGAATGTTGTTTTTGAATGGAATGGTATTTTACTAAGAGGACACATTCACACTTATATCTATTGCTGGCTGCTCAGGTACTGGTGCCAATTTTTTTTTACCATTGAGTGGTTTATCTGGAGGCCACAGAGTTGGCCAGGAAGAGAATCTGGGAGGGGGGAAATCAGAGGGATACTGGGTGGAACTGCAGGGAGAGAGGTGGATGGTGGTAGAGGAATTTACAGGAAAAGAGGAGTCAAACATCTGGGTGCATCTGTGCTTGGAAGAAGATGTTTCAGTGAGCAGAGTTAAAACTTTTTTCCCCAAAGTCAGGTGATCCAAACCCACCAGGACAAAGAGAGATCAGGAAGAGACTCTCCAGGAAGCTTTGAACCTTAGTTACCCCACCGTAACCTATTCTTCACCACCTGTTTCATGTTACCTGTAATGGACCATTAGAGCTAATGAGTCTGCAGGAATTCAAGCATCTGTGTTTATTTGAAATAACAAATAACCTAGTTAAGTGCTTTCAGTGGAACAGAATGGGGAGGAATTTCTCAGACACAGGATGTTCATGATTTGTGGTGAATTTTTGCCTAATTTTCAACAGAAATTCTTAAGATTCTCACAGACGTGACCAGGATGGCAGTTAGATAGATGGTTGGAAATTCTGCAGATGACCTGCTGAGGCCTTTAGGGACTAGAAAAGTAGGATTACCCGGACTCGTTTTTGGCATAGCTGGCATCTAAATTGGTGTGATCTATTTCAGCTGGCATCTGTTGTATTATTTGTTGCTCCTTTGCAAGGATAGAAAGACAAGACATACCTGGAACAGATGGAGCCCTTTGGAGAATAAGGATATAAGGTCATTTAGGTAATCGAATTGCTAGCATCAAGAGTGAAATAGTCAGCCCATACTGCTATGGGAATATCGTCATGACTTCATAAACGCCCCCCCCCCCCCCCCATCTCCACATTTAATTAACCTACCCTAACCAGGATATCTAGCTGTCCCCACCCTAACTTAGTTAATCCCAGAACTTTTCATAAAGATTAAATGACAAAAACTTTAATGTAGTGTGAATTTTCAACTGAAGCTTGACTTGCCAGTTTGCTCTTGTTGGCCCCCAATAATAAGGTCCCTCTTCACGTTTCTCCAGCTGTTAAGAATGACATGATTATCTGTTAAAAATCATTTTTTTGTACCACTTGTGCTTCACCAAATAATCTTTGGTGTAAAAATGAGCATGGAAATACTAATAAGATAAATGGAAACTAGCGGGTTGACTTACTGACATTTCTATTCTCTCTAGCTTATGTCATGAGAAACCTATTCTCAGTATCGCTATAGGAAGCATCCTGTCAGTGCCCTTTTGCCCCGATCTGTTTCTTATTTGTTGCAGAGCCCACGCATGTCTCCTGTTCCCCAGAATCTGATGTTACATTCCTCATGCAGGATTTGACATGGATCTCACACTAGACATCATACTAGGACCTCACACGAAATCCACACGTGGTTATTATTTTGGAGTGTACCATATTTACACAAGGAAACTCACAGCCTTTCATGGACAGTATTTCTGTTCTTCTCGGGGCAACCCTTGCTGTACAGAACACCTGTAATGCAGAAGATGGTGAGAAGGAGGTCATCCAGCATACTAGAATATTAACTTAAAACCAAAACGGGCCTTTAGTAAACAATTATGGGTTCAATGTCAAAAGAACTTGGAAATAACCAGAGGTCCTGTTAATAATAGATTATGACAGAATTTTAATGACCTAGACAACAAGAAAGTCTGGATATAACCCTCAAAACAGATGATTCAGATGTAATAATTCCAACTAAATGGAAAGTCATAAAGTGTCTGTTTGTAATTTTCTCCCAGTTCCTAGGAACTGTCGCAGGAGACTATAAAAGAATGATGGCTTCCGCCGCATCCCTAATAGCTTTGTCAGCCCACAGAGGCGAAATTTTGCTTTATTTCAAAGAGAGAAAAGAGGGCAAATGGAATTTATCCCCCCCCCCCAAGGGTGGCAAACAAAAACCCTGTTTATGTTCTCTCAAAAAGCTGTATTGTATAGACAGATGTTAACAAAGGAAAAACTGAAATATGTTACTATTCAGGAATAGAAATGCTACATCTATTTTTTTTCTTATATTTTTAGTGTCAGTTGCACATTAGTCACATCATCATCCATCCATTATCCGCTGGACTCAGATCGTGGGGGCAGCAATCTAATCAGGGATGCCCAGACCTCCTTCTCACCATCCAGCTCCCCCGAGGGAATACCAAGGTGTTCCCAGGCCAGCTAAGAGATATAATCTCTCCAGCGTGTTCTAGGTCTGCCCTGGGGCCTCCTCTGAGTTGGACAAGCCAGTAACACCTCCCCTGGGAGTCATCCAGGAGGCATCCTGGATAGATGCCTGAACCTCCTCAACCGGCTCCCTTTGATGCAGAGGAGCAGCGGCTCTACTTTGAGCCCCTCCTGAATGTCCGAGCTCCTTACCCTATCTCTAAGGCTGAGTCCAGACAGATGGAGGAATCTCATTTCTGCTGCTTGCATTACCACCTGGACAAGAAGTCTGGATATAACCCTCAAAACATATGCTTCAGCAGCTCACAAAGGGGCAATTTTGATTTATTGCCCAAATCACATCACAGATTTTTTTCAATTACAACCAGAACCTATTTTTCTTGTTACGATGTTTCTTACGCTGTTTTCAGATGAAGACCAGTCATCAGTGAGTCATCTGAAATAAGACAGCACCAGTTCGTTCAAGGAAATATGTTTTCAGTTCCAAGTTTTTATTGTCTTAAGTGTTCCGAGGAAGACCGTGACATTCTTTATGTCCACAGTTGCAGGGAAGGCTGCATGGGGTGACAATTACATGAAAACTGTGCCTAAGAGGATGAAAAGCAGTGCAGTGAGAATCGAGACTGATGTGTGACCAGATTTTCCATGCACTTCATGAGTACGGAGGTCAAAGTGACGGGGCATTTAAGTCATTTAAGTGAGAACCGGTAGCTTTCATCAGCACAGGCATGACCATGGTCTCCTTAAAGCACAGTAGCACAGTGACAGATGGACGATGAGGCTGTACTTAACACAGCAGCGTGGCGAATGCCTTCGGGATGCCGGACACGATTCCATCAGATCAGGTGTCTTTGCCAGATTTAACCTGTTTCAAGGCTTTACTTACACCAACCCCCCACCCTTGTAGAGCGACTCTTTGGGCTGGAGACACCGCCACGCCCCCCACATCTGAGTTGTGACACTCAAACTCGGCATAGAAGCTGCTCAGCTCGTCTGGGAGGGAGGCAGGGTCGTCTAAGGGCAGCTGCTGAGTTTCTGTAACCCATTTCCACATGCAGTCCTTCCCAATAACAGCAGTTTAAGTCCATCCCCCCGAGTTGGGAGAGAGCGGTAGGATGTGGCGCCCCCTACCTTCTTTGGCTTTTCTTGCAGGATGCTAAGTGAGCCTATGGCTTCATGTGTGGAATTTGCATGTTCTCCCTGTGTCATTATGTGGTTTCCTCTGTGTGTTTTGGTCCCCCCCCACAGTCCCAAAACATACTAAAATGAACTGAAGTTATTAATCTACCTGTAGGTATGCCTGTGTGAGTGAGCGCAGAGAAGGGTTGGCGTCCCATCCTGAGTTGTTCCATGTCCTGCACCGGCAGGTTCTTGGAAAGACTTTGCACAGGACAAGCAGTTACAGACAATGGTTGGATCAAACAAGAGTTACATTGTTATAATGTTTCCCCTTAATAATTATTTATGAAATGAGTTTTTAAAAGACAGTACCAACAGCTGTGTTTGAATGTGGGAGAATTTTCTGCATGGCTGATAACCCAGAGATGGACTGTGTTGATTTATTTCGGCCCCAACACAATATCCCTCTCAGAATACAATAGCTTGTGAAAGTCTTCTTCAGCCCCCATAACTGTACTCGCTGATTCTTAGTGACATGGTGAGTTTGCAGTCTATCACAGGAAGCACAAGCATGACATGGGGGAGAAGCTGTTCTGGATGCACAAGAACTCAGGCAGGACATGCAACAATGAACCCCCATCCTTAGAGATCTGAGGCACCTTTGCTACTCCGTGAAATTAAGATATTTAAATATTAGATAGCAACTCCTTTCCCAAAGTTTTCAAGAAATGTTTTTGCAGCGTTTCAAACCAATTAATGCAACGTGTTGTTTTGTTTACACTGCTATTGTGTGCAGCATCTAAATTAGTCTGTGTTAGTGTGATAAACACTCCCAGCCACATGAAACGACCCCATTTCCTGCCGCATGTGTTTGTTGTTTCTCATCCTAAGGAATGCTTTCTACATTTAACAATTCGTTTGTAGATGAAAGAGCTTTTATGTTCTGTCTGCTTACACAAAAAGAGATCCATTTGCTCATATTGTGTGAGCGTGTGCCCTTTGATGGACTGGCATTCTGGCCAGGTTGTCCCCTACCTTGTGCCCGGTGTTGCTTGGGGTAGGTTTCAAGCTTACTGTTTTCTGTCCAAGGATAATGGCCCTGTAGTGAATAAACAGTTAATGAAATTGGATGAATAGCATTCCAGCAAGACAAAATTAAAGGGGTTATATACAATGCTGATCAAGATGAAAGAGTTCCCACAGCCAGATGGCATAATGTCAACAGTTCTGTATTCACATTTCTCTGGAGTCTGCTTCACTGACCCTGTAACATTATTTGTGCTTATTTAGGAATAACCTAGACTGAGAAGGGTGATCCTGATAATGATGTAAGGCCTGGGAAATCTCCTCTCGGTGTTCATTTTATCTAGGAAGCAGGGAGAGGTGGGATTCAGCTAGACCTTAACTGAAAGGTCTTTATTTTCCACCTGTCCTATACTAGAGTCTAAGCCACTGTCACGACATGAGAAACGAAGGACTCGAGGGAAGCTATTTGGGGTTTTATTCAACCAAAAACACAGGAGTAGGGAAACAATACAAGGGGTCAAAACTGGAAGACTAACCCTGGGAGGGGCACAGGCAACAGGAGGGCTGGCGTTAATAACCAAACTGGGGAACACAGGACTGCGAAGCACTTATACAATGACTAACGAGGGACTGGCGTAATTCAGGTGTAGAGGCTTAGCAGAACAGGATTGGGGATAATGTGCAAGACCCAACTGGGGAAAAGAAGATGGGATTTGGAGTACCAGCAGCGACCCCTGCTGGTCTTACCAGGGAATGGACAGGACAGGTCATGGCAGCCTCTGAAAACTACTGTGTTTGTTTTGAATGCTAATGATCCTGGCTTGTTCTCCCCATCAGAACAAATGGCCCAGTCAAAAGTGGCCCCAGGGTCCCAAAGGATCGTGAGGCCAACCCAAGGTAATTATAGGCGTGGACTGTGGCACTCACCTCATCTGAACTGCCTCTCATTTGCCTTAAGCCTATACTACTCTTTCATCATCCTGTGCCCTCCTGCATCATTGTGCCTCCCCCCACTATGAGTGTAATTATGTCAAAGAAGCCATGTGAATGACTGTTTCTAGCAATAGCTGCACACACAGCTACTGCTGGACATTGAATGCATTAGATATGCTGGTCCCTCTGTGGGGGGATATTCCCATTAATAGCATCCAATAAGAAATGATTCTGTGGAATCACAACTGCTTTATAGGACAGTTGCTTTAGGTTCAGAATCCTAAGCTACTTCAAATCAAAGTATCGTTTTTTTTGTCAGCTTCAGATATAGAATATGTGGAGTCACACACTGATCTGAAATATCATTTTCATTGTTCATAGTGCAAATAAGAAGTGATAAATAAATAGAACATAAATACTACGACGTATAAACATAATTTTGACATTTTAAGACATGGACATTAAGACCAAGACCAAGGGACCAGTGAACCGCTTGATTGTTGGAAAAGGATTGTGCAGATTGGTATAGAAGTTTGGCATTGCTGCCAAAAGAATGTGCGAACGGGTACAACAATTTTGCATGGAAGCAGACTACACAAATAAAAAATATATATTTAGATGCATAGTTATGAGTCATTTTAACAGACCCAGTCATAGGCTGGGGGGCTGGACTGTTGAGTAGTCAATGGCCTGAGGAAAAAAAAATGTTTAAGCTTCATTGTCCTGGCTTTGAGGATGCAGAACCTCCAGTCAGACGGCAGTGAAGGTCATGCCATACACCTTCTATAGTGCAGGTGAAGGGACAGTTAACTAGGTCTGGTATAGTTTGATCCTCACATGACTTGCCCTTATTCAACAGGACCAGTGGGAATCCCAGAGGTGGATCAAAGTTGGCTGGGCAAGAAGGGTTAAAAGCTCTCAGCTTTCTCTGTAATTCTTCCCCCTCTTCTGCTTTGGGGTGGGGGCGTGGGGGATAGCTTTGGTGTGGCAAATACAACAGATGCATGCTGTAAACAGTACTGCAAGAAATGCTCACTGTAGACAGCTTAAAAACAGATGTACCACCCCAGCCAAAATGTATTAGCTAAGTGACATGAAGTGACTGCTAATGGCCGTTATGTGAAAGAACTCCTACCCTTTCAGATACAGGTTATCAATGTCACCTAATAACACAAATGTTATCATGCCGCAGCAGAATTCCAGATCCTATAGGTGATCCAAAAACTCCACTGTAAGCACTGAAAAATTACACACAGACAGAATGATATTCTCTGTAAATCAGCATCAGAATACTTTTATTATCCCAGAGGAAATTGGCTGTAATTACAGACTGCACAGTACACAACTACACAAAAAAGACAAAAACAGTCAAAACACAGTACCACGTATAACAGTCTCTGTATAAAAATAAATAAGTATAACAGTGAAGATGGTATAATATTGGTATAATCAGGTCAGGTCAGCTGGGGAGCACACACTAATGCAGCGCATTGCCACACCCACTACACTCATCTGCTCATCTGGATCCCGGCTGGCGACCCCCCAAGCAGTCACACGGCCCCGTCCCACACTCCGGAAACGGCCATCCATCTGCCGCAGCCAGATGTTACGTGGGCGTCCCCTTGGCCTGCTCCAGCCGCTTCGGTCCTCAGCAGTGAGGATCCTGTGAGCCGGATCACCCTCAGAGAAACGTGCCACATGGCCGCAGTGCCGTAGCTGATACTCCCTCACATTCCAGGTAATGTGCCTCATTCGGGAATCCTCCAGCAGCCGCTCGTTCGACACAAAGTCAAACCAGCGGTACCCAAGGATTCTCCTAAGAGACACAGTACCAAAGGAGTCCAGTCTTCGTCTCAGCTCACTGGATAATGTCCATGTCTCACAGCCATACAGCAAGACAGGGAGCACCAGGACTCTAAAGACTTGGACCTTTGTCCTCTGGCAAAGATATTGGGAGTGCCACACAACCCTTTCCAGTGACTTCATGACCCCCTGTGGTCTCCCAATCGGACTGCTGACTTCATAGGAAGAGTCACCAGAGACACAAATGTTGCTGCCGAGGAAAGTAAATCCCCTGAAAGGGTCGACATTCTCCCCGCAGACAGACACATTACTCATGGCTGTACATAAGAAGTCATTAAATGCCTGGATTTTGGTCTTTATCCAGGACACCCACAATCCCAGACACTCAGACTCTTTGCTCAGTCTATTGAGAGCCCCAATCAGAGCCTCCATAAGATTAGCATCGTTGGCAAAGTCAAGATCAGTGAATCTTTCTTCAGCAACGGACGCCCCACAGCTGCTGGACCCCACAACCCTGCCCAACACCCAGTCCATACAAACACTGAACAGAGTAGGAGCAAGAACACACCCCTGGAAAACTCCAGAATCAACTGGGAAGAACGTGGAGGTTCTCACTCCACTCTGCAGAGCACTCACAGTACCAGGCTGACCATGACGTTCAGCAACTTCGCAGGGATCCATGATCACCCTTCCCTTTCCAGATAATGACTACAAGTCCCGTTTTCCAGTCAGTTGGAATGATGCCTGACTCCCAAATGGAAGCAAAGATTGTCTGCAATGCCAGGTGGACAACCTTACTACCTGCCTGGAGAAGTTCACCCCAGATACCACAGATCCCTGTGGCCTTCCCTACCCCCAGCTGATTCACTACCTGTGCAATCTCAGTGAGACTGGGTGGATCACAGCTGATTGGAGGATCAGCTTTGAGTACCGTGGATGCAAAGATGTCCAACGTCCTACTTAGCGGGTCAGCTTTAAACAACTGCTCAAGGTAGTGGGTCACAACTGTGGTGTCATCCATAAGGATGCTCCATCACCTGCCCTGACTGCAAGTCTCCAAGGAACAGATTCAGATGTGCTTAATGCAGGGGTCTCCAACTCCCGTCCTGGAGAGTTACTGTCCAGTAGGTTTTCTGTCCCACTTGGCTTCTGATGAGCCACACCTGCTCCTGGTTATTTACCTGAGAACAGGTGTGGCTCATCAGAAGCTGGGTAGGATAGAAAACCTACTGGACGGTAGCTCTCCAGGACCGGAGTTGGAGACCCCAGGCTTAATGCTTTGATTCCTCTGTACAGATTTATCTAACAAAAACCTCCTTATCTGCCCTTAGAGCCCCTACAAGTATGCTCCTCAGTTCTCAGTAGAAACTGGAGTTGCCACCAAGTTGTAAATGGACTGCATTTATATAGCACTTTTCCACTCCTACAAGTACTCAAAGCGCTTCACGATTCATGCCTCACATTCACCATCCACACACACATCCATACACCAGTGGTGGAGGCTGCCATGCAAGGCGCCAACCTGCACACCGGGAACAATTTGGGGATCAGTGTCTTGCTCAAGGACACTTTGATGGGATCAGGAGGAATCAAGGCTCGAACCTGCAACCTTTTAGTTGCCGAACGATAGCATTACCTCCTGTACCACCATCTTCCCCGGTTGCGCCATGTGACTCCTCTCGATAATATCCAGGGTGCCCTGTGAGACGAAACACCTCCTTCTGGGAACACTGGCAACACCAACACAGCCCTTGGCAATCTTCAGGGTCTTATCACAGAAGGTCTCCCGCATCAAATTAGAGTCAGCAGTCACACCCAAGTCTGCAAGTTCTTCAATCAAACTGCATGCAGACTCATCAGAAACAGCATGATCTTGGAGTCTGGCCAAGTCCATCCTCATTCTTCTAGTAGGTGGCAATCTACTGGATCTAAGCTGAATCTTCAGAGTAGCAACAAGAAGTCTGTGGTCAGAATTCAGTACAGTAACTTGGAACTTCTGTAGACCCTGCTGTTCTGCAGGAGCCTCCAGCGTTTGGCTAGGAGGAGATGGATCGATCTCCTTCACCACACCACCAGTATTGGATTACCAAATCCAACGATGTGGCTCAGGGTGTTGGAACCAGGATCCAACGACCCACAGCCCCTGACCTTTCGCAATGTGAAGGAACATGGAGCCACTTTCGACCGGTTTCCAGACCCATGGGGACTGACACAATCCTCGTAGCCAGCCCTGTCAGTGCCAGTAGTCGCACTAAAGTCACCCATGACCGGAGTGTCACCTCATGGCGACCCTTCAACCACCGACTGAAGTTGCAAGTAATCACTGGTATAATATTGCACTAAAAAGATAAATAAATAGATATTGCTATAAATATGCTACTGAAACATTACTTGCATATTTGGGAAAGAAATCACAGAGGAACAATGCATCAGAGTCAGTCCTGCTGATAAGGAAAGCGTTCCTATTAGGGATTTATGAAAGAGTATGTTTAACCCTGCCTTACTCAAACTTCATGAAATGTTCCATTTGCTTATCAATAGGAACTGGTGGGGCGGCATGGTGATGCAGTGGTTAGCACTGTTGCCTCACATCTCTGGGACCAAGATTTGAGTCTCTGCCATGGCTCCATGTGTGAGGAGTTTGCATGTTCTCCCTGTGTTACCATGGGGTTTCCTCCAGTTTCCATAGTATACTGTAAATGCTGCGTGAGTGTCTCCTGCAATAGGTTGGTGCCCCATCCTTATTCCCTGGCATATGCCTGTAGCTTTTAGGATAGCCACCCCCCTCCCCCCTAGTAAGACAAGCTGGTGCAGAAAATGGATGGATGGGCAGATGGCTGGAAAACAAATGATTTCTGTTTCTGGGAAATGATGGAGTTTGTTTGCAGACTGGGTCTTGGTCCAACTTTGGACATGTGGTACTCTGGTCAGGTCGGTGGTTTTTCTGATAATAAAGAAAGCACATCTAATCACAGAAGACTTTGATTTCTGATATGTTTCAGCAAATATCCAGCTGCAAAAATAAAGGAAGCTCTGACTAAGCTATGCCAAAACAAACAGAAAATGATAGAAGGGAAACTGCAAGAACTCGACGAATAGCCTCTTAGTGTTTGAATGCTTAATATGTTCCTTCGGAAGGTCATCTACTGTAAAGCCTTCATTTGTACCTTGTGAAGCTATAAGCCTGTTTGTGAAACTGAAGAAATATCACACAGGTTGTGAAGCCCCACCCATTGTTATTTTACTGACAACAAACAACCTTTTGGGCATTTATTGTCTAGAAAAAGCTAATACATTTACATAGATCGATGCCACTGCTAAGTACCAAGAGTCAAAATCTGCTTACTACTGGATCAGAGATCAGAACGTAAAATGTGACCCTATGTTACCAGGGAAATGATTCATTTTTAATCTATTGACTTTTCCTTTACTGAGTTCACTTTTGTACTTTTAGCAATTTTTGTCTCTTTATTTTTATTCAGATGGTTTTGCAGGAATATGCAATTATTGAAAAAATAGGATGACACGCCATTTATGTAATATACAGAAAATATCACAATGCTGTATACAGTATTGGTATCATTGCATTTCATTTAAATAATCTACCATTTGTCATGAAAAGTATTAAAATAAAAAGATCTTACCATCCATCAATACTTGGCAGTGGAACAAAACAAAAAAGCTGTGAAAATAACTTATTCAATAACTTATTCTAAGTTCTATAATCGCATTCTATTCTTTAATAGCGTTCTAAAATGGCTTTGACAATAATCTCGACACCCTTCTGATGTTTTAAGAAATGATCATGTTGTCTTGATATTTAAAGCCGAGTGTGAGTGTAGATATTTAAACCCACTGTTTGTGCCAGAAAGCTCGTACAGCACGTGTCTGCAGATCTTCACCCTCGAGAAGGAATTAATTATCGACAAAGTCAATAAGGAGCGAAGTCATATGTTTATGTTTTAGATTAATCATTGTGTTCTTAATGAAGACAGAATTGCTGCCATCTAGTGTCCATACAGTATGGAAGCATATGTGTAGCAAAATTCAATTTGCAATGCAATATGCAAAACGACGATGCAATATTCAAAATGACAATGCAATATTCAAAATGGCAACGCAATATTCAAAATGGCAATTTAATTCTGTATTTAAATTTACATTTTCCATCACCTCCCACACGTGCAAAATTTGGTGCAGAATGAAATTGAAAATTAAATTATATTATTTACATTTGCCATTTCCAACAGTAGTCTTA
>JAODLC010000140.1:24477267-24489057 GCA_026781145.1 Hippopotamyrus pictus | reverse complement strand
CATTTAGACTAACAGTTAGGACACTTACGATTGCATTTTCATCATGACGCCGTGGGATATTTGTAGCAAAATTCAATGCGGCTTTGAAAATGCATTCCGAGCTGACCACGCCCACCCTAGGGCAATCATTGCGTCCAGGCGGGGCTTACTTTACGTAGTCGTGGGTATTTTGATAATTGGCGAACATGGCGAAGTCCGTTCCACAGCTTCTCCGAGAAGCTGGCCAAGCATTGGAGTGGCAAACTGCAAATGTTGGCGATTGTTACTGACGATCACTGATAAGGAATGTTTAAGCGCCTCAGGTCTATGCCAGGATAATCAACTGGAAAATGAATGAATGGACAGTGTTTATACATGAACCTGCACTTGCACGGTAATGTGTTTGTATTTCCCCACGTGCACTCTTATCCTAGTTGTGCAATATACCAAGAGTGGGAGTGAGTGCCAGGGGTTCCCAGCTTCAGGTGGACACATCAATTATCATACGTTTATAATGTCATGCAGCTAAGCTAACTGCTTTATTTGCCTTTTGCATGAGATTCAGGTACATTGGAATGCTTTTTTTCACACATCCCATCTTCTTTCTGGAGCATTTCAGAGGGGTGAAGGGTCTTGCTCGAGGGCTCAGCAAAGATGCGATTACTGAGTTAAGAACAGGATTCAAAACAGTGACCATTTGATCACAGGCACAGAGGCCCAACCCACTCAGCTACACACCATTCCGCAGCTAAAAAGTTCCACCCATTATGGAGAAGAGTGCATGTGTTTTTCTTTTTGATATTGTACCTGCATCTCTCTTTTTCATCCATCTTTCTGCCACATTTTCCCCATATATTTGTATGGTGAAATTTTTCAAACTGCATCAATCGATCAACTGAAGACATTCGGTGTGCAGCTCAAAAGTAATAAACGAACTTTAATCCATTTTACCCTCACTTATCCCTTCTTTTTCATCTCTCTGTTATACTCTTATTGACTTGAATTCATTCTTTTTTTTGACATTCCACCCACATCTCTTTTTTATTCCTCTTTTCCACAAAGTCATACCTTTGTTTCATAGGCTGAGTGTTAGCATCTACGTAATTGTGTAACATTCGCGGAAATACATAACTAGCTTTACCAGAAATAAATAAATGTGTGATATCGTCAAAAGAACACCAGACCAGAAAAACAAGCCGTTCAATTTAAAATTAAATAACACCTCTGAAATTCATCCTTGTGTCCTATGGTTTCTGACATCCAGCTCATCAAGCACACCCTGTACTGGATACGAAGTGTTTTTGTTAGGTGAAAAACCGATAAATCTTAATCTTAATCTAAAATATAGACTGCACTTTGGGGTTTCCCCGAACCGAGATTACAACGTCATGAGTCAAGGAGTTCCCTGACTAGTTATGACGTATCTCATCCCCGCGCCCCTCCCCACTCGTTGTACATCCGGGTCCAGTCCGGGGTGTGACGTACGTAGTTTAGTTTGACAGCTTAGACACTTCTTCCTTCTGGACCCGGAAATAGAAAAGGGGGGTCTGTTGTGGTTAAAGTTTTGGCGTAAAGAGTGTTGGAAGCTGATCGTTTCGCCGCTGTTAATTGACACTTAACACCAAAAAGAGCATCGGAGTTCTTCCAAGACGAGCTGCAGCGTTGGACTTTTAAGGTAGTCAGTCTTTTTTAACATTTGCTTTATGATCTGTCGCTTTTACTCACATGTCATCTTCCACTTGTTTATAACCTCCGGCTTTATTTATACACATGTAACTGACGTGGATTTTATTAATGATAAAAACCTTAATAAGTGCCCTGTCCTCTTATCGTTACCAGAAAACATGGACTGTTCGGCGCTGGAGCTCGATGCCATCAAATTCGCTAAATGTGCTGTTATGTATGATCAGAAAGGGAAGCACAATGAGGCGGTCTTTTACTATAAGGTAGGATTTCATTCTCATTTAATTTTGGGAGCTAGTCTTTCGCAGGGTTTTTTTTTTTCCTGTGTATTTTAACTAGAATTCCTCATATCTCATGTCGGTTCAGGGATATAGCTATGGTACAAAAACGATTTATTAACAGCTGTCGCAATTATTGGACGATTGTTACCGATAAGTCATCACGTACTGGTCTTATTGTTCGATCGACACCTTTGACGCTGTGCCGGACATTCCCCAGTTTCTACAGAAAATAATTTATTTTTCACCCCGATGAAGTCAATTGGTCCGTCGCCGAAGTGGGTTCCTGACATGGGTCATATTTACACACTGTCAGACATGTTGCATAAAAGCTTTCCCTGTTTATTTATAGTATGTCGCTTTTGCCACAGTTGTGTTGTGCACATGCCTGCTCCTTGCAAAGGCATGAAGGTGTAGTGGAAAGGAACAATGTGATACAAAGGGGTGGTGACGTCGGAGTAGGTCACCAAGTTTATGGCAGTTGCGTTAATGTGAACTAAACATTGAGTGAGTTTGTCAGATTTGATGTGTACCATAACTACATTGCAGTTACTATGCTCCTAACCACCCCGGCTCTCTATTTAGGAGGCAGCCCAGGCCCTCATCTACGCAGGCATGGCTGGGTCCAAATTGGAGAACATTCAGGACAAGGTGAACGAATATCTGGATCGAGTTCAGGCTCTTCATGCTGCAGGTTGGTTCAGCGCTTTGAGTGTTGCTTAAAAAGAAATCTCTGTGGTTGAAATGAATTAAGGGCGGCGCAGTGGTTAGCACTGTTCTGTCACACCTTTACCCGTGTGTGTGGAATGTGCATGGTCTCCTCGTGTCGTGGGATTTTTCTAGATTCCCTGGGTTCCCCCACAGTCCAAAAACATGCAGTGGTTAATTGGAGTTGCCAAATTCCCCATTGGTGTGAATAGTGTGTGTGCCCTGCAAAGGATTGGTGGGCCATCTGGTTAATTACTTGAATGAATGAATGAATGAATGAATGAAAAAGAAAGAAAGAAAGAGAAAGAAGCACATTGATCATGGAAGGGAGAATGAGACGGGCTACTCCTGAAGTGGCCAGACACCTTTGCACATGTACTGCTGATGAATCTTTTGGTGTTTTGTTGATTGTGCTGGCTAACACCATCTCAGTTACTGCTCCAGTACCCATAAAAATCCAGCGCTGTGGTCTGTAACGGAACTCCCATTCTGTTTTTATGCTTATCAGACTTTTTAGTAAATCACTTGTCCACTCGTGCCCTTTGAATAAGGAGTTGTTGTATTGGAAGGTCCTGCTCCTCTCAAGATGGAAATGCTTCACTGCCAGATGAATGTGATGACTGGGGTTGAAGTTTACTCAGGAATCTAAGGGCCTGTTTGGTTTTAGGCGTGCTTTGAGGTTCCTTGGACTTTTAAGGTTGTTCACTTTTTAAAAAAAAAAAAAGACGCTCAACAATCGGTCGACTTGAACTCATCAGTGTGAACAGCTTTGTGTTCCTTTGCATTTATCTAGCTGAGGGGTGAAACTTCTGCCAGTGTGGTCTCCCGCACTGCACAGAAAATGATACCTGTGTTCTTTGAACCTGCTCATTCACAGGAGTATATTTTCTATGCAGTGTAACCACAACATACCTCTCTGTGAGGCTCTTTACAGAGTTTATTTGATGAAACCACCCTCTGAAGGCTTAGATTAATGTTTGCATTCAGTTGATTTACTATAGCTCTTTGCTTTTGCCTTCATTTTTGTGAGTATGTGCATTTTCTGACTGTTGTCCCACGTGATCATTTCCTTTCTTCAGCTTTCCATACCCATGTCACCTCAGGTGGGTGTTCTTCAGTATGGGAAGTCTTGTTAGTTGTGTCCTCAACAATCATCCTCACTCAGTACTGAGATATACTGTATTAGTCACAGAGGAACAGAATGCCAGAGTGGCTAACTCAGCATTTTAATACATAATTGATTGTCTCATGCAATTTTATCAGTTACCTGTGTATAATTATTGTTATAATACTGCATGGTGGGTTGAGATATGTGAAATCTGCTGAGCGTAAGTCAAGGTTAATTTCTGAGTAAACGGTTAGAAAAATCAGCCTTTGTATGTGCTGAGCCATCACTAGAGATTCAGTGTTCAGTGTTCTCTGCCTCAGCTCCTTATAAAAATGCTGCTTGTCCTTACATTATAAAAAGATATGAATCTATCCTGAGTCTAAACACACAAAACATTTTTTTTAAGAATAAAAAATTATATTTGAAATCAATCCCAAATAGAGGCCCCTAGTTGAATGTCAAGGATAAAACTGAATGCAAAATAATAAAATAAATAAGTGATAAAATAATACAAATGATACACCCATACTTTGGGTCTGCCTGTAGGAAGCTGTACAAGCTATATATGATTTAACTGTTCAGCACTTGAGGTGCATTAGAGAAATGCATTTGTAGCCATAGATACGTTTTTGGAATGTTTTCTCGGTATCCATGGTAACAGTGAAGTTCTCTGAGCTCTTTTGAGTATATTGGAAAGTTTTTCAGAATGGTGCAATGATTTAAAATACAGTGCAGAAGAAAATCAAGAAAATGGAAGGAGGAAAATGCAGTGGTGGGAGAAGAAGTGTCTGTGTTGGGGATCAAGGGACCTGCCACCATAAACAGGGACACACAAGCAACCCTGAAGGGAAGGTGCCAGACTGAGACCTAAAAAACACACATAATAATAGTAATAATAATAATAATAATAATAGTAATAATAATAATAATAAATGTCATTTTGCTTTTAAAAAATGGAGTCCTTGTTGTGTTTCGCAGTTATATTTGTGTTGGTTTGAAATTCTGTACCTCCTCCCCCCATCTTAGACCTCTCATTGAATCTGGCAACTACAGGTAGATATAAATATCCAACATTTTTAAATTATTATCCTCAGAGATGTTTTATAGTGTCAAACTATATGTAATTCAGCTGAATGTTTAACTTTCTGATTGTGTGACTGTCAAGTATCAAATAGAAAATGGCACCGTTTGTGAGAGTCTTTTCGGTTGGGATGGCAGATGGAACACTGAACAGGTAATTTATTTGGGGCTGGAATTCCGTTTTCATTGCTTTTATTAATAAAGAAAGAATTTTGGCCTTGGAAATCTGGTACAACCTGTTAGCACAATAGCAGACAGCAGGAGAGAGGCTGAGGCAGATTAACTGGATGAGAGAGGGAAAAAAAAACCAGACAGACAGAATCAGACTGGGCTGCCTGGGTCCCCTGTCCTGAGGTGGCCCCACCATCTCACAGGGCTGCGATTGAGGTCAGGTTCCCTGTTCCTTTTGTAATTCGCTATCCAGAAGGCTCAAGATCTCTGTTCTTTGGGTTCTTGTTCCTCTCAGTTCAAGCCCAGAGTAGCGACCCACTCAAGTCCAAGCACCAGCTGGACCTAGAGAGGGCCTACTTCCTGGTGACACAGGCCTTTGACGAGGACGAGAAGGGCAACAGTGATGAGGCCATCGAGCTGTACACTCAGGCTGTGGAGCTCTGCATACAGGCAGTGAGTATCTACATAAACGCACGATTGCATTTTCATGACGACTTCCTGTTGACCCTTATTGTAATATGATTGATTCCTAATTCCATTCCAAGTTCTTAATCAGTAGATGTTTCAGGTCAAATTGTTTGCAAACAAATGTATTGCGGGGGCATTCTCACAATATCTTTATTTATTATTTAAAAACTTCATTTATTAGTCACTTTCATCCAAACCGATGTACAATTCAGAGATCAGGCTCTGCTGATCCCTGGAGTACCTGGAGATAAAGAGTTTCTGTTTTCTTGGTGGGGGGGTAGGTTTCCCCCATATAGGAAGTAAAACCTGTATTTGCACAGTCAGGTTGTGGAGATGTCAGTGCAGGCTCTTAGAGATCATTTGGACACGTAATAGTGGTTTTTCTCACACTACATATGTGACTAGAGCCTACCCCGCCCATCATTTCATGCCCCGCCCCTTTTTACCCCCCAGTCCAATGAGACGTCCGAGCAGGAGCTCCAGGGGAAGCTGAAGCAGCTGGCTCACCAGGCGCTGGATAGGTAGGTGGGCCTTGGCTGGGTTCTCATTTATTGCTGAGTAAGAGCAGTCTGCAGATGGCAGATAGTGAGAAGAGTTTTCAGTGATTCACTGTGAAGGTGATGCAGTTCAACCACAGGCTGCAGGTAAAATCCAGGCAAGAGGTTCTAACTTCAAACAGAACGGTTAATATTCTCCAGAGAAGCAAAGTGCTTCAGTTTTCTTACTTGATCTTGGTTCACCGGGCTTCAGTTAGATTTTAAGTCTCTGCGTGTTCTATAATAAGTGCCACCCTCTTTGAAGAATGAAGCATTAGTGAATTCACTGAATTTCCAATATTTTGTCAGATAAATGTATGCCGCAGTGCTTGTCTCTTAACAACCTCTGACCTCTGGGGTCTTGCGTCAGGGCTGAGGGTCTGAAGGAGTCCATGTCAAAAGCCAAAGCCGCCGCTTCCACCAAAGATAAGTCTGGCACCGGCGGGGGAACAGCCAAGGCCAGCGGCCAGACGAGGCAGTACCTGCCCCTGGGACCGGACTTTTCCCTCCATGACCGGCCTCAGCCCTCCAGGCCTGTCCAGTCTGGCGAGCCCCAGGGCCAGCGCTACACGGCGGAGGAGATTGAGGTGCTCAGGTGGGCTTTGGGCCTGAGAAAGAGGGGTGGAGATCTGGTTAAAGGGAGGGGCATATGTGGGCCAATCAAATCCAGCCAAGAATATATAATTTCACACCATATTTACTGAAGTTCGCAAAGTGTCTTGTGTTCACAAGTAATGCTCTTCCACTTGCAGGACCACGTCTAAGATCAATGGTATTGAATATGTCCCCTTCATGAGCGTGGATCTTAAGGAGAGATTTGCATTCCCCGTGCCATTCTCGTGAGTCCTCCTTCACTGTTTCTCTCTAGTGGGATTGACTTGGGTTTGGCTTAGATTCGAGCTGAACATGTCCCTTGTTGCTCTTGCACTCCTTTATCTGGCTGCCTGCTTTCTGGAGCGTGAGCCGCTTTTGGCTAGAGCTTTGAATTCTTTAGTTTTGCGAAGCCACTTCCCCATTTCTCCACATCACACTGCCGCAGACTCATCCAGACGCTCACGGTAAAAGATCGCTTGCCTCCCTCTCCCACCTTCCTCAGAGACAAATGTGGCAAGCTGGCCCTTTCCCCGAAGCAGAAGGCAATCTTCTCTCACTGGGTGCGACCTGATGAGATCTCCAACAACCCCACCATGATCTTCACCGTCTCCAGCTTCAGCATAAAGCAGGTCAGGATGCCACCGGTGTTGCATCTCTGAGAAATCAATTGACACATCAGCCACTATGTTGCGGCTCTAAGGTACTTCCTGACATCTAAGCCCATGTACAGTTTGTTTTAAATACCCACAGTAGTAAAGGTAAATAGGGGGGTATTTTTATTTTATAGGGAAATCTGTAGCTGCATGCAGAAATGGTGTTTGATTGTAATTATGCTGGTTTTTCTTCTTTGTAATGCAGACCGTTGTTTCGGACTGCTCTTTCGTCGCATCGTTGGCCATCAGTGCGGCATATGAGAGACGCTACAGCAAGAAACTGATCACAAGGTGTGCCGCTTCTTTGGTGTCTTCACACCTTCTTCGCACGTTTACCTTCTCCAGTTGAGATTTCTGGTACTGACTGCTTTCTGACTCGCAGAGGCACTGATCCCAGGAAATCATACTGTAAGTGCTCGTACTTCTTACGCTGGTCATGATCATGATATTTCTGTTTCCTAATGAGTGACCAGAAGTATTGAGAGCTTCATCCAGGAATTTCTCAGTTTCCTTGGCTTGCATAAGTTTTTTGAACAGTTATGGTCTGCTTAAGAGTTGCAGAATCTGAAAAGGCTCATAAAGCAGGTCACTTAGGCTGTGTCTGAAAAGCTGCTACCTTATTTATCTGCAGCGTCATCTACCCTCAGAACAGGAAGGGGGAGCCAGAATACAACCCTTGTGGGAAGTACATGGTCAAACTGCATATCAACGGTGTTCCCAGGAAGGTACTTCTGGATCTTTGATTCCAGGCATCCATGCTCTAGATATTCTAGATAGTCAGTTTATAAAAGATCTACAAGATACTGTGTTCTCCATAACCAGTCAAAGTACATCTTTGATGACTCAAGAGGAGTAGTTCTATGGACAGTTTCTCCTCCATGACTTGGCTAAAGAAGCCCTACAAGATGCTCTGTCTGCTATAACCATGGAAGAGAAGTATCAGAGCCGTTTCAGATCTGGCTGTGTGAGTGAGTAAAGAGAAACGGCCTTTGCCTTCAGGTGATCATTGATGATCTCCTGCCGGTGGACCGTAGCGGTGAGCTGCTGTGCTCATACTCCAGCAACCGCAACGAACTGTGGGTGTCGCTCATCGAGAAGGCCTACATGAAGGTCATGGGGGGCTACGACTTCCCAGGCTCCAACTCGGTAAGTCCCTCAACTAGCACCTGCTTTCGATTCCTCTCCTGGTCCCTTGGGGCTTTTTTTGAGCTACATTTCATGCCCGGTGAATTAGTGACCCTGGAGGTGTTCCTGCGTCGAGGAAATGTTTATTTCATGTTTTTGTTTTGCTTATTGTCTTGAAGAATGTTGTCTGCCAGCTTTGCACAATTCCTGCTGATGCTCTCGTTGTCGGAAGATTAATTGGAAAGCAAGAATTGGAGAACAGAAACGAGAGACTATTATGCTTTCGGAAAGCATGTGTTAAAACGGCCCGTATCACACACAGATCTGGAAAAACCAGAGCTATACTGGCTATGAAATGCGTCCCAATGCGTTGTGTTCATTGTGCTTTCTCTAAACATCTGTCTCAATTCAGAACAGAATTGCCTATGTCTTATTGTAATGTCTATATTACACTCTTTTCGGTTCCGAGGCATTGTTTGATAGGGACATTAATTTAATATCACTTTTGTGTGGTGTATTTATGGGGTGTGACTCATCCCTTCTGTACTGTTAAGCACTTGCCGCTGGTCTGGATCAGATTTCTGGCAGTATGATAGGAGGCTTTGTCTTTCCTGCAATGCATCTGTGCTGTTGTTGAAAGCGGGACATAGATGGTGGCAGCCTCATGGCCTTGTCTGTGTGTGGCGTGACTGGCCGGAGCAGGAAGCCGTTTTAAAACCAGTGCGTCTGAGCAGGAAGCTGTCCCTGTTCCCCGTCTCCACAGAACATCGACCTGCACGCGCTCACTGGCTGGATCCCGGAACGCATTGCCATGCACTCTGACAATCAGGCCTTCAATAAGGACGATACCTTCCGAATGCTTTACCAGAGGTGACCGAGGGTTGGGGGGGTGACTTTTCATTACGTTTTATTTAGCCGACGTGACACAGAACTGAGAAACCTGGGTCTGACAGTCCCTGGTGCAATTAGGGGTTAAGGACCTTACTCGAGGGTCCAACAGTGACATCATTAAGCCAAACCTAGGATTTGAACCAGCGACCTTCTGATGACCGATACAACGTCCCAAATCACAAAGCCAAACACCGCCCTCTGTTCTCACGGCCTTTACCAACTGCCCGTATGTAACTCCGCCCAGAGTGCCAAGCTGATGCCTTGACCCTTATCTGACATCCGTAAATCTTCTGTCAAGGCTTCCGCTTGCTGCTTTCTTAGCTTTGCAGATAAAGAGATCTGTGGATCTGCTGGTTTATGCTTCCATGCAGTCATTTGGGGGTTTATTTTGATTGCTGGGCGGAGGGCAGTAAGGTCAGGTCCATGTGAAATCTTAATATCCTGCTCAGCTGTGTGTGGTGACCTGTTATAAACTATATACTGTGATCAGTGCTTATTCAGGAGTCTCACTTCAATGATTTAATATATGTAATAACATCTATAATATATGAGACTGCGGAAATGCACTTGGTCAGCAGGCTGATCTATAAATTGTATTGATTTTATATAACTTTAATTAAAACTGGCAAAAATATGTCGGCATGTAGGCTTCTACATAAAACCAACCTTAAATTACTTGCCGTGGTTTTCCGCCCCAAAGGTTCCACAAGGGTCACGTCCTCATCACCACGGCGACGGGCATGATGTCTGAAGAGGAGGGCGAGAGGTGGGGCTTGGTACCCACCCACGCCTACGCTGTGCTGGACATCCGGGATTACAAGGTAAGGGGTGCGACAGGAGTCCAGATGGGCGGCACGGCCCAAGGGGCCCTGCTGTTGTACCCTTGAGACAGTCACTGATGAACCACATTTGAAGAGCATCTGCCATCTGTCTAAGAACGAGAATAATACTGACATATTCATCTAGATTGAGGGTTTCTTGACTAATAGCTAGACTGAATGTCCAGTGATGATGTAACATCGGGAAAACACCTTCCCGCCTCCCTTTCACTGCATGTAGCTTTTACCACCATCTCCATCTGACTCTTACCACATCTCCATCTGGCTCTCTTACCACATCTCCATCTGGCTCTCTTACCACACCTCCATCTGGCTCTCTTACCACACCTCCATCTGACACACTTACCACACCTCCATCTGACACTCTTACCACACCTCCATCTGGCTCTCTTACCACACCTCCATCTGGCTCTCTTACCACACCTCCATCTGGCACTCTTACCACACCTCCATCTGACACTCTTACCACACCTCCATCTGACACTCTTACCACACCTCCATCTGGCTCTCTTACCACACCTCCATCTCATTGTTTCTTTTTGTAACTTCCTCCCCACTTTTTCAGTCCACCCTGGTTTCTCATGCCGTGTTCTACAGCAGCCCTTCGCTTGACCTCTGAGTGTGGTTATGAAGTTTCCTCGCCTGCGATTCCTCCCTGTCTGGCCTTTGCAAGAGCCAGCCAATCATCAGTAGATCTTTGCCGTTCATGAGCTTCACTCTTCCACCCTGTCTGGATACCCAGGGCATGCGGTTCCTCCAGCTGAAGAACCCGTGGAGCCACCTGAGGTGGAAAGGCCGCTTCAGCGAGCGGGACGAGAAGAACTGGACCCCCGAGCTGCTCAAGTACCTCAACTTTGACCCCAAAACCGCCCAGAAGTTTGACAATGGTAGGCTGCTGGTAACTTCTCACCACTGCTGAGGTGCCATCGCCACGTGCGGGTAATGGTGCCGGGGTTCTGCTTTGTGCTGTAGGAGTGTTCTGGATCACGTGGGAGGATCTCTGCCAGTATTATGATGTCATCTACCTGAGCTGGAGCCCCAGCCTCTTCAAAGAGTCTTCCTGCATCCACAGGTGCGTGCTGTTGCCATATAAACACACTTTTATATAGCTTACATGATACGATGGCTGCTCTTTTATCACCTGCTTTATGGTCTCATTTTAATGAACCTGTATCTTGAAATTCAAGTGGTAGTTTAAGATAAAAATTAAAACCAGGACAAAAAAGTCAGATGCCTTGATTTGTAACGTAATAACAGTTTTACTTCCCTGAGACTGTGGTTGGGATTTTAGTGTGTGTGTGTGTGTGTGTGTGTGTGTGTGTGTGTGTGTGTGTGTGTGTGCGCGCGCGCGCGTGCGTGTGCATCGCTCTGAGTATGGCTCTGTGCAAGTCGATCTGTGTGTGTGTGTGTGTGTATTTGTCACTCTGTGTGTGTCGCTCTGCATGTTTCGCTAGGTGCATGTCGCTCTGCGTGTGTGTCGCTCTGCGTGTGTGTGTATATTTGTCACTGCGTGTGTCGCTCTGCGTGTGTGTATTGCTCTGCGTGTGTGTATTGCTCTGCGTGTGTGTGTGTGTCACTTTGTGTGTGTGTGTGTGTCACTTTGTGTGTGTGTGTGTGTGTGGGTTTGCATAGATCACATTTGAGGACCAAATTGTCCCCAAAGTGTAGTAAAACTTG
>JAODLC010000140.1:24464572-24475488 GCA_026781145.1 Hippopotamyrus pictus | reverse complement strand
CCTTCTCCTCCATACCTGCCGTTGTAGTTCTGACACATTTTCCGCGGGCAAAGTAAAAGATGTGTCATACCGTGAGAGGCCCTCCTGTCATCTCGTCTGTTGTGGAAGGATGTTTACACAACATGGAAGCTCTTTTGTGGGGGCGTGTCTGTGTCTGTGAGAGAGATGAAAGCACCATTGTTTTGTGCTTAAAAATGCTTTATAAACCAATGAGCCAAAACATTATGGCCTCTCTCGTGTGACGCGAGTAACATTGACTATCTTGAAACACAGTGTTTGTCAAGGTCTGGGATATTGAATGTACGTGAAATGGGCACCGATCGGAGTGACCTTGATAAGGGCCAAATGGTTATGGCCAGACAACTGGGTGAGAGCATCTCTGAATGAGTACGGCTTGTGGGCTCACGGTCAGCCGTGGTGAGAATGGGGCTTTGAGGGGGAAGTCGCAGGCCGCCAACACGGAGTCAGGCGGCAGGCCTTTCACAATAACTGCTTCTGCTGGACGATATATTGTCCCAGAAATAATTGCGATAAATGCTGCTGTTATCATTTTATGCAACTGATATAATATGATGACATTATAATGCAAGTACACCCTTCAAAGAGCCATGAACTTTTTAGTCTTAAGAATATTCGGACATTGGAATTGGAGTAAAAATAAATGTAAAAATCCAAAACAAAAGAATAAATAAAACCACACAACCAATAAAAAACATAAAATGGACTCTCAGGCTCTGTTAACAAAAAGTTGAAACAGGAGTATAGAGAGTCATTTGTTCATATTGCCAGCCTAGTTTTACAGAGGCTCCAGTCAGTGACGCAAAAGAACCACAAGGGCCAGGGGAATAGGAGCAGGAGGTTTGGAAAGAAGCCGCACCAAAGACTGTATATAAGCTATATGGCTTTTCCAAATCTCAGTGATCCGAATGATAACAAAAATGGACAGTGGATTTGAAGAATGGTTGACTGGCAAAGTTTGGTAATACCGGCATTTAAATGCAATTTGCGAAAAGGTGCAATTTTACAAGAGTCAACATTATTTACTTCATGTGAAGGTCGTCATAATGTTTTGCCTCACCGGTGTGTATAGAATATATTAAAATCACATTAAATCGAGGCACTGTTTTCTAAAGAAGATATAAACTCAAAATGAAATACTGTATATCTAGGGAAGGAGTTTGAAACATCACTAAATATCACCTTGATAGATAAAATGACTTTTGATTTGTGTCCCTTTTTTCGGTCTGGTATCTCGTGTTTGTTCTGTGATTGTCACGTGCCAGAATCAAACTGAGGTTTACCGTCAACAGGTGTATTCTGGATGCAAATTCAGCTTCTCCAAGATCCCCACCCCCTTCACCCAGTCAAAGAGGGTAAGTCCGCAGTGTGCTCAGGCTGAGCCGACTCGCCCCGGCCGCTAAAGAGAGCCGCCATTCTCAGACACCTTTCCCATCTGCGCAGGTGAACGGTCAGTGGAAAGGCATCAGTGCAGGTGGCTGTGGGAACTACAGGGACTCCTACCAACACAACCCCATCTACCAGTTCAGCCTGGAGAAGTCTGGGCCCATGCTCATTGAGCTGAGGGGCTCCAGGTCAGAGCCATAGCGCCATACCACCTCCTGCCACTAGATGGCCAGTGGTGACCTACATGCAAATGGGAGTGTAGTGTTCCACCTATCCCTGAACTATTTTTTGTGTTGGGGGGGGGGGGGGGTAGTTCAAAAAAAAAAGGGAGGCTCTGGGTTTGTGTTTCTAATCTCAAGTGTGAAATAATGTAGCATAAAGATCATTTAATGGATGGATTCTTTACCTCCGACTACATGGCTAACCGTGGCAAAATGAGAGTGTTGATTCAAACTTTTAAACATGCTTGTAAACTGCTTGCCTGGTATATTTACACACAGACTTGAAGTGGACTGTTTTATTCAGCATGGAGTTTCTCATTCCGAGTGGAACTTTGTAGTAGATGAGTAGGTGGCAGAATGTCAGTTTTGTATCCTGACCTCGCCTGGGACTTGGTCTTCATAATTTTTTTGAGTAGCACTACCCCTTCTGTCCTCTAGAGGGAAACATTGTCACTTGTCTGGAGCTTTTATGACGTCACCTGTTTGCAGATTTAAAGTGGGCCACCCTCCTGAAGGTGACATCACTCCTCATGGTTTTTCACCACCCCCTGCAGCCACCCCCTCCCCCCACTTAGAAATATCTGCAGGGTTCTGCCTGCAGTTACCCCTGAGTCTGTTTTACTATAAAATCTCTTATTGCTGCTGTATTCAGCTGTATCTCCCGATCAGAGGAAAACCCTGGACTTAGTAGTATTTCCTTTGTTGTCAGCCTGCTCTCTGTATCAGCCTTTATTTGCCATCTAGTCATTACTGTTTTCTGACCAGTACAGGTGCTGCTAGAGATTTTGGACCCCATGAAAAGATTCTATATTGGGCCCCCAATCCAGACCAGTCCAATTATGTTCCAAATTTTGTGGAACCGCCTCACCTTCCCCCCTTATTGGCACCCCTGCTGTGAATCTTATTTTCAGTTGGTAGTCAAGCAAAAGTACCAATTACAGAACTTGTCAAGCACCTAAGTAAGCAGTAGCAGTTAAGCTAACCCCAAAGGTCCTGCCAACGTCATATTGCAAATCACTGTCAGGATCATGTGGCCCACGATTGTGTCATTGGACTGGAGCTCACAGATGTATAGCCCCACTAGGGTGTGTGTGTGTGTGTGTGTGTGTGTGTGTGTCTGTGTGTGTCTGTGTGTGTCTGTGTGTGTCTGTGTGTGTCTGTGTGTGTGTGTGTGTGTGTGTGTGTGTGTGTGTGTCTGTGTGTCTGTGTGTGTCTCAGCCAACCTGGTGACTCTGATGTCCCATCCTCAGGCAGTACAGCGTCGGGTTCGAGGTTGTGAACGTGTCAACCGTGGGTGACCCAGGTGCAGCTGGATTCCAGAAGAGGGGCAGCGGCGATTATCGGTAATGTCTTTGATGGGGGAGAGGGGGTGTGTATGCCTTTTTCAGCCCACCAGTTCTCACTCAGACAAGCCTAGATCCCATTCTGAGAGTAACATTGTAGCGAAAGTACCCTACCCAATGCCAAATAGACCTTCATAGTAAATGTATGTCCATTTCCTCTTGTAACATTTTTTTTTAACCTCCATTAGTTACGATGCATAATTCCTGACCTCAGCAGAGTAGTCAGTGTCAGTTAGTGTGATTTAAAACCAGGCTGTACAGTCTGTCAGAACTCATGATGTTATTCTCTTCCTTTCAAGTCTTGCTCTGAATCTTTGTACCGATTAGCAGCCCAAGTCTGACTGCCTGGGTGTCCCCCAGCCTCCCGCTCACTGCATCCTGTTAGCGCCTTGTTAAGGTTGACCCTCCAGGCCCAAAGTTATCCTCTGGACTGCCTGGCCAGATTCCACATCACCTCCATCAAATCCAACTGAATGTGGTTAACAAGGCGGTTAATGAGCTGGCCACACTGGCAATGGCAGTCAAATCAATATTTTATTATTTCTGCTTTTAGCCGAGCACATCATGCGACTCTTCAGCTGAAATGTGCTAAACGCAGCCCATTTTGAGGTTAAGAGTATTGACTTTGCATTGAAATGATTACTTAGCTGATCTTCAGTCTCACTGCTGAGGTGAATTGCCCAAGGCTGGATGCAGGAATAGGCAAAACTAGGCAGCTGCCTAGGGCACAGTCAGCACGATAAAACCCATATACTTCAAAATGTTTATGTTCAGGCAGAAACTTGGATGGCTCTATCTATAGGCAGAATAGGCAGCTGCCTAGGACCCCCAGATTACTTGTCTTGTGGAAGTGAAACGATCATCAGTTTTCTTGGTTGGGAGGCTTCCCAAAAGTGCTGGAAAAAGGTAAAAGGTAGAGGCAGAGAAAAGGAAAAAGGAAAAGGTAGAGCCAGCCCAGGAGCTAGCTTTGCAATTTTAATTATCATTCCTTTTCAGGATTATCTAGTTGTTTAAAAATCAGTCTAAAGTTACCTATGCTGCTTTTGCATGAGCCCTGCATGCGCTCTTTGAGCCATTCCTAATCATTTTCATCTTTCCTGTTTAGATCACTAGACAGGTTTATGATAAATTCATGAACTCCCCCTTTTTTGTTTATAGATATCCCAATATGTATTACAACAAAATCATATAGCCAGGACAACTCGTTATATGCATAAAGTCCTAGTACAATAAGATACCTTTTAAATTTCTTTTCATGTCATCCTGATCTTTTGATTGTATCTGTTCTTCCGACCAGATCGGTATTATTTTTAGTTTTTTTCTACTTCATTTATCTTTGTTTTCAAAGTTCGCAACTGTCTTCAAGACAGCAGTTGTATTGTGCTTCGATAGCAGGCCGTTTGCATAACCATTTGACAAAGACAGCGCTTTAAGTCCCACCCCGTAGTACAAAGAAGTTCTCCAGCTGGTTTGGCACTTTTGGTACTGGTACTGGTACTTGAGTGGTAGTTAATGGAAAAAGGAAAATGCCAAAAGTACAGTACTTGGTGCAGTAGAAAAGTGCCCTTAATAATAACTTTCTGACCACTCCCCCTTGTTCCATATTATGCAGATGTGGCTTCTGCTACCTGGATCTGGACCATGTCCCCGCTGGTATCTACAACGTCATCCCTACCACCTTCCTGCCCAAACAAGAAGGACCTTTCTTCCTGGACTTCAGCAGCACCTCACCGTTGAAGATCTCCCAGCTGCAGTGATGACTGACATGGCTGGGCATATGGGATATGGGCTTTGTGCCCCCCCCCCCCCCCCCCGCCATAAGGAGCGATACCTCGGCAGGGGTAACCCGCAGGACTGCAGCGCTCGTTAATCAAAGAACTGAAAATGGTGGATGCTTCATTACACCAAAAGAAATGACTGAAAAATGCAGCTTTAGACAAGCGTTACATGAGTGTGGTGACCACAATTCACCGCTGTAGTGGGTAATTTTCCATTAAGACAGGGTACTGGGCTCATCAGTGATATCCTCGGGATGCACGGCTGTGTCTGCCTCACTGAACCTGAGGGTGTCATGGCTCCACTGGAAAACCACATAACCCCCCCCCCCCATGCAGAATAACCAACTGGTCATGTCTTCTCAGGAGCCAAAAAGAAATATATACAGGGATTTTACACTTTTTTTTTGTTTGGTGCCCCGTTTACCCAGTTGTTAACCACATGACATACATTTTGCATGTTGTCTTATTGTTCAGCATGACATCGAGCCACGGGCCAGGGATGATGATGTCATTGCCAAGTCTTAGCACAGCTTCTAGCTCGGTGAGACATGCCATGAAGAGGACTTCAACCCAGAGGCCTTTCTCAGAGCATTACTTTTGTGTAAAGGCTGTCAGGTGGGCGCCCATGCCCAGAAATGTTCCACCAGGCAAATCTTTGCTTTCCGGGACCCTTTATACCCCAACCAGGTGTGATGCATTTTGTCTCTTTGTCACAAACCAATGAGCTATGCCATTAGACTTCCTGTCAGTGGTATATTTTCTCTCCCAGCTGTCTCTGATCCTGCACAGGTTTTTCTTTTTACCCTCCTGTGCAGAGGGACACCGCTGTTCATGAGGGGGAAGTATCTAATAGCTCCTGCTGTATCTTAGTACAGCTGAGATCCAGCACTTATTACTCGCTTTTAAGTCCAAGTCTCAGCATGGAATACTGGGGCCTGTAAATCCTACTATGTTCTCCCTAGATGTCTCTACAAATCAATCAGCAATAATTTAGACCCTTGTTCCTGTTAATGAGTTTTTGAGGAGATGTTTCTTGACTATTGCATCTTGTTTACATGTAGGATGGTTCCCTCTGACGCCTGTCAATGCTGGCCTCTCACCTCCACGTTTGACTGGTTTGTGAATGGGGTCGCTATCCTGGAGGCTGTAGAAGTGCAATCGTTGGTGCCAGGATTGGTGCAATATACAGGGCCTGATCCTGAATGGAGAAGTGACTCTCGTGACCTTCACTCGCAATGGCATCTGTGCTCTTATGCAGGAGGCCACTGGTGACATTGCCCGGTCAGGACACACAAACACCCGGAAATAGCACGGCTGAGCGGTGGGATTGAAACGGCGGGAGATACGGAATAACATGTTTTATATACAACTCAGGGAAAAAAAAAATTGAGACCACTCCATATTTTTTAAGAATCTGCATCGTTAAATTCTGGTTTAATCCTGGTTCGGCTGGCTACACTGAAGCCCTTCATTAATGAGAAGCAAAGAAGAGCTACGTTGCAGTTTAAAAAAAAATATATATATATATATTTTACACAGCAACATACCCATAAATTAAGAAAGGAGTGAAACTGTAAAATATGCTATGGTCTCTTAATTTTCCCAGAGCTGTATATAGATCGAGCGTGTGTTC
The DNA here is from genome assembly GCA_026781145.1 of Hippopotamyrus pictus. Classification (NCBI taxonomy): domain Eukaryota; kingdom Metazoa; phylum Chordata; class Actinopteri; order Osteoglossiformes; family Mormyridae; genus Hippopotamyrus; species Hippopotamyrus pictus. Next base: position 24,469,109 of record JAODLC010000140.1, on the reverse strand, counting down.
GCACAGCCGGTCAAAAAACATGAGAGATGCGGCAGCTTGATTCCGAAGCGCCGTGTGCCTCGGAACACTGCTGGGGAGCACTGGTCAGGTGTGTGCGCGGCCTTGACCTGCAGTGTCCTCGACGACTCGCATACAGTAACTACACATAATTACGGTAGAAGGCAGCACCCTGGTCAGCTGCTCGTAGATCCTGACGTCAGGATCTACGCAATCTCGCTCTTTGACGTCCCTAGAGTTGCCAGCCGCAGCCAACGGCCAAAAGTTCAGGGTGGGACGTGTCCCTCAGGCCCACCGCTGTCCAGCCCCCACCTACTCAAGCAGAGGACCATATTTTTCCCCGGCCACTGCTAACAGGAAGCCCTCTGACCCACCAATCAGAAGTTGCCCATTTAGACACCCCCCCCCCCACCCCACCAATTCTTCTACTGCCGGAGCGAAACAGTTTGAATGTGTGCGATTTTGATTGTCTCATAGTCATGCTGATTTGGTGTCAAAGTTTGTAGTTTACAGCCCATTTGCCTCTGTGACACTTTGCGACGGCCGCTCAGGACTGACATCAGAGGTAGCTGGACCATCGTTCCTTAGCAGCACTGACTTGCAGCTTCAGTGTCAAGAATCTTTGCACTATGAGTGAATAAACAAGCAAAGGGAAATGAACTTGATTGTTTTCTGGATTTATGTAAGCAGAATACAGAGATCCATCCATTTTCTTCACGTAGAAACTGAATAAAACTTTCAGGGAAGAGTCTTGAATTTCAGGGAGGGGAGATGAAGGGGCATTGTCCATTTCAAGGACGAGGGTAACAGGACTACAATTCTTCATGAATCATTCGTTGTCATTCCTCTTTCATTCCTGTGAGGTTTGTGTATATTTGCATTTTTGGTTTTGCCAGTATCCTTTAAACTGAAATTTGATGTTATGCTTCAGTCATTGTTTTTTGCTCCCATCCATCCTCAGAAATGTAAAAATTCAGATAAACATCTGTACTGTATGTCAACCCTGCACCATGCAATGTTGCCGCCCTAGCATTCCCAAAATTGGGATGTTCCAGCTATGAGGTGGATTTGAAAAGCTTGCAGCGAGCTTTGCTCCTGAAAAACATACCCACATGGCTATCTCCCTCCACGCCACGGGCACCGAAAACAAACACGAAACATCCACTGCAGTGAATAGTTTTATTACACTGAAAACGGGTACACAAGATGTGGCCAAAGACCTGTGAGATACCACAACAAGACACTGGAAAAATACTCATTTTCTCTTGCATAAACACCAGAGGAACAGCAACAGAAATACAGAAACATCATACAGAAAGACGCACAGAGCAGAGGGCACGACGAGCGCACAGGCATCACGCAGATGGGCACCTAAACGGACAGGCGACAGGAAGGTCCAGTCAGGTGGACGGCAGCTAGAGCTACACGCAAGCGAACGGCACGCTTTGCGTCACTACCGGGTCTCATCTCAACAACCCGTTATCCGGGTTCCTGATTCCTCATCGGTCAGTCATTCAGACTCCACTCAAGTCATATCAGCCGTGTCTACAGCCACTCAATTAGACGGTTCTAGAAAAGTCGCCATGAATCCCCGACAGCATCTAACCGCTGTCTACAGGAAACAGGAACAATGTACTTGACTATTGCTTTAAGGTTACCTTTTTTAATTAATTTATTTTTTTATGACAAAATGGAGGGTCGCTTTTTTGCAGATCCTGAGAGATGCTGGGCCACGAAGATGGATGAGAGGACTGGGGTGCCGTCTCCAAGTGTCTGGAAGCTCATTAATTCAACCTGTCCCGGTGCTGAAGGCGGCTGGGGGATGTGCGATTTCTCTCAAACCAGGAATTACTGGGATGGGGGCAGCGCCAACCCCGGCCCCTCTGTTGTGTGGCACATGCTAGCTAGCGGCACTGGGTTTCGGTGACTCCGAGCCAAGAAGGGCGGCAAGGCGACATGCAGGCGCGTGGAAAGGGGCACGGTGGCGACAGAGCCAAGCTGGCGGCCCCTCTGAAGTGTAGCCAGCCCCTGGCAGCCCAGTCACATGTGCAGGAGCTGTGGGCGGAGCTGAGCCGACAGCGGGGTGGGCATGAGGAGGAGGGAGGATGGGGGAGAAGATGGAGGGCAGGAGACAAAGGAAGCGACTGAGTCTCACCGGCAACAGTCTATGTTTCAGCGTTTTATGCCGACACACCGTGTTCGGACAAAAAAAACCGTCGTTGGCATAAAGGTGTCCTGCCCAAACAAACAAAACAAAACATCAGTAATGTGTTTGACTATTTGACCTCTTTGGTCGGTTTTGAGTGGCGAGGACTGGAGTGGTTAGTGAAGATGCTTCTTGGCACGCACAATGTTTTTATTTCTATTTTTTTTTTTTTGGGGGGGGGGGGTTCCTCAGACACCGTTGAGCAGCAGGACAGCGGGCGTGGGCAGCTGTGCCAGGCTACAGCGGTCGCGGTCAATGGCCTTGGCACGCTGCAGCGTCAGCTGGCTGAGGTGGTTCTCCAGGCCGCCAGCCCTCTTCCCCCCCCCACCACCACCGTTGGGGTTGTTGTTGAGGACGTTTTCCAGCTCTCCCTCTGCTCCCTCTGCACGGTCACCTGGACACGCACAGACACACACACACACACACAGTTGTAACTGGGAGTGGAGGGATACATGGCACACTGCATTCTGGGAATGACACCTACATGCATCTCTACTCTTCACCACGGCAAAGAAAGTGAACAGACGCTTGCAGGTGAGCGTGCAGGTGTGAACAGCCGGGGCACCGCGAGGCGCTGCCACGATTCACTCGAAACAGCAACAAGGCAGCACAACAGATCTACTGTACATAGTCTGCCCAGGGTGGGGTACGTGGGCAGACAAGGCCCTCAACGGGAGGAGCAGGTCGAGGGAGGATTTGACAGACAAGACAGATACTGTACACACACAGTCACACAGAAACATGGACACACAGGGACACACACACACACAGGGAGACGCACCTCGCTCCAGGTCGCACTCCGGAGATGACGCCCCACTGCACTCGCTCCGCGGGCCCAAGATCGGCGAGATGAGCCCAAAGTCTGAAAGTGACACGGGGCTGGGAAGGTCCAGACTGCAGGGGCGGGAGGAAGAGGAGGAGGAGGCAGAAGGGGAGGGGGATGGCGACGATGAGGAAGGCGAGGAGGGCAGGAAGGAGCAGGGCAGGTCCAGTGAGCCGAGGGGCCCCGAGCTCAGGCTGCAGGTCGAGCGCGTCTCCGAGTCCTCCGACATGGCGCTGCTGCCGTTCTCATCCTCGAACGACTCCGAAGCCACTGCGGGGAGGGGGATGTGTCCTCTTACCCATGATTCCCCCGCTACGGGACCCGAGTCCAGCGTATTTATAGCAGCTTATTTAAAAACTACTCTAACTGGTTTAAATTCAGTGCTGCTCCTCTCATACAGTGCAAAGGGCTGGTCTTACAGAGAAAAATTTACCATAAACAAAGACATTTAATATTCAGTCAATGCCCCAGATTTCTATGTAGTCCTCATATTCACACCCTTAGAAGTATCCTGAGCTACCTAAAAACTGTTTAGTTTGCAAGATCCGGATTACATCCTACTCATTTAACCCACTTAACCCTCTGCTCAGCTTGTGCTCAGCCAGATGCGGTGTTCAGTCCTGTACATACTCCAAACTAACCCTGAGCTGTATTCCAACTCAAATATTACCCAAGAACAGCCAGTATTTTGACTGAAAAAAGCTGTAGATACACAAATTATGTGCATAGTGGTAGAGGTTATTAATAAACACTAGTAGCAGTCTTGATGGTGATATATTACCCAAAAGCCTTTGCCACAGACTCTGTTGGGTTCTGAAGACGTTCATTTCTCATTGTGCAAGTACTTTACACAAGTACTTTGAAATGTGTCTCAGTTCCTACATGGTAGAGACCCTCGTGAAGTAAGGCCGCCCTAGACGTAGTGTAACTGCTCACCGGAGACGCCATCTGAGTCCACCTTGAGGTTCGTGCCACCGACGCCCTCGTCATCCTCCGGGCTGCTGCCATCGCCCTCGGCCCCCACGCCCCGCCCCCGGGGGCCCATTGCGGCTGCACGCCGCCGCTCGTGGATCTCGTCGGAGATGGTCTCCAGGTTGCGCAGCGCCGTCTTGTACGCCCCCTTGGCCCCCGTGAGACGGGCCTGCAGCTCATCCACGTTCTTCTTAAGATGCTGGAGAGATGGCCAGAGAACGCAACTGGTCAATTCCACCGAAAAGGAAACAGGTAGGGGCCCTTCGTGGGCAAACGGCCCCAAAGGACCGTACCGTTATGGACAAAGAAGGGGTCAATCCACCATCAGGATGGTGAACCGCGGGGACTGGACCAGAGCTGGGATATGATGACAAAGCCCCCTGCAGAGCTGCTGTGTGAGTATAGCTATACAAGTCACTGCCTAATGTCACTGCAAAATGTAATCCAGCAAGCAGTCAGCAGTAGGGCTGGGTATTGTGACCAATTCGGCGATTCGATTCGATATCGATTAGCTATCAATATTTCATTTAAAATGTTAG
>JAODLC010000140.1:24431667-24442637 GCA_026781145.1 Hippopotamyrus pictus | reverse complement strand
TAAGAATTTCATTGTGCTCTGTACGCTGTACTTGGTACACATGACAATAAACTTCAACTTCAACTTCAACTTCAACAGGAAAACATCCATTTCTCTGGGACACAGGAACTTGGAAGGCATGAAAAATGTGATAAACACACCTTAAGAAGCAAATATAACCACTCTCTCGAACTTTCTCTACTTTTGTTATGATCTCTTGCTACCTAGAGAAAAGCCTGCTTTTTATAATTAATAATTACTAATAGATTACAGCTAAGTAAAGGGCTTTTCTCCTGATTTCTCTTCTATTACTAAAACTTCTGCTCCATCCTTCCAAGACGCGGATTGTCTAAGGCTGTTCAACCACAGCTTTAGCTAAACCTGAGCCCTCAGATGGCCATGGGTGAGGAGGCATCATCAGATCTGTGTTTGGTCATTGATGGCTAGTCAGGAGCCCAGCTAGTAACTGACTTTAAAAGGGAAACCAGCGATTAAAATCCTTTATTGATAACTATGCACTCTATGCATACTACTGTGTATTCTCGAATTGTATGGTCCAAATGACAATAAAGTTTACTTTGACTTTGACTTTTGACTTTGACATCAGGTTGAGAAAAAAACAAAAGTGAAGACTCTACACAATCATTCCAGTCTGCTTTCCAAAATTCTGTTTCAAGTTTGACTGAAGTCATGCTCTTCGATTGAAAAACAAGACGTATTTTTTATGTGTCTTCTGCAACTCATAGAGAACATCTAGACCGTAAAAGACAATCAAGTCACAGGCAATAACCTCTGGGAAACAGGTCACCACGTGTCATATTTTCAGCATTTCTACAATGCCCAAATATATTCCCTGCAGACTGACACACAATACAAACATGATTTATTAATGATGGTGACAAATGGAATACAGAGATTGCAGAATCCTTACTAGAAATTGATGCTCATACTATGAGGAGTTCAATTAAACAGAACAAGAAACCCAGATAAAATAAATGTACACAGACATACATACAGACACAGACACATATACCCACTCACACATACACATACAGCCGCGGAAAAAATTAAAAGACCACGGCACAATTTTTTGTTTCACTTATTTCTCAATTTATGAGTATGCATCTGTGTAATCGATTTGCAAACTCCAGCCTGGCTCTTCTCTGTTTCTCATTAATGAAGGGCTTCTTCCTTGCTTTATGGGACCTAAGTCCTGCTTCTAGGAGCCTGATATGAACTGTCCTAGCAGTGCACGTCACACCATCACTTAATGTTTCCCATTCCTGTTGAAGATCACTTGATGACATCCTAGGATTCATGAGAAACCTGTAGGATAAGTTAACAATCATCTCTGTTAATTCGCTTCCACCCCCTACCTGGCTGGTTTCTGGTCGCTCCCAGTGTCTCCTGCTTCACCTCATTCTTGTGTGCTGCTGCATTAGAAATTTTGAAATTGGAAGCAGCCTGCTGCTCAGTGTAACACTCACAGACAATTCACACCTTCAATATGGTAACTCCAATTAACTTCAGCCATCTCCTGGGTAACTTCAAGGTAAGGTCTGGTGCTACCAGTTCATTTTATACAGGTGTCTGATGTGGCGTCTCAAGAGGTGCGAGATCTCCAACTCAACAGTGCTGAAGATAGACTCAAAAGCCAAAATGTACATCAGGAAATGGCCAGGTTTACCCCAGAGTCTCTCCAGCACAGCCCTTTTTGGAAGGAATGCACTTCGGCTGCCAGCGAAGTCTATCTACCTGTGCTACAGACTGGAGAAGGTGTGGCTTTTGTTAGAGCTGAGGGACTCATCAGGTCCAGCTGTGCAGAACACCAAGGCCCCGGTCCTAACAGGCAGGTGGAACAGGCAGCTGACCAGGCGATCAACAGACTGAAACACCACAAGTTCGTCAGCAGGACACATTCAGGGAGAATGGGTTTTGGGTGGAGGGGTGCCATGAAGGTGTGGTCCAAAGCCACAAAGAAGGAGAGGAAGGAGCTACTGATCGCCAAGGTGGTCAGGATAGAGGAGGAGCAGTATAAGATCAGAGTTCTCTGCCATCAGCCCTTCTTTCCAGCAAGACTCCAGCATGATGAAGTGGTTTCTAGGATCTAGTGATCCATGCATGATGTCAGTCCTGGTGGCAGGATATTCTCCTCATGCAGCCTTCTTTATGTCTAGTGTGATGACCCTCCAACTCTAATGCATTTCACAGTGTATTGTTCAACATTGGTTTTGGGAAGTTGGATTTATTTTTGAAGCTGAGTGGTTGGACCTACAGCACAAAAACATCTTTCTGCCTTACAGTTCAAAGCTCATTGGATATGTGAACTCATTCGCAAGCTGCAGAGGGTCACTGTTTATGACAGTGGCTTTGGAGAGAGTGGCACCATTAATACACATTACTTTATAATACTGGGAAATGTTTCAGAATAGCAATTTCATAAGATTGTGTATTCTGTTGTTTCTATGACGACTGGTAACCATCATCAGGCTCACCTGATGAAAGAAAATACTGTGCTACGGTATGTGTAATTTACTCAAGGGAGACAGTGGTAATGCACTTACCGCAGACAACAGCAAAATGAAGATGACACAGGTGTAACCTCTCCTCTCATGGGGCACAAATTGGTCAGGGTTGCAGGAAAACGTAATTAATGTTTACAAGAAAAAAACTTAGCCACACAGAGAAGAATGACTTTACACCTTTAAAAAAAAATATGAACGACATGGAAACATTTTGTGTGCCACATTCAAAACCCAGAATTCTACAACCTTGGAAGAAAGGGTCACTTTGGATTTATCTATTTAAAACGTTGCTTTAACAATCTGGTATTACAATGAACATTGGAAATGCTCTTTCTGACCCAACACCAGCCCCTCAAAAACCACTTATAGAAGCTCTCCCATTCCTTAAGAAGAGATTAGACCTTTCTAAACTGCACTTCAGGCCAGAAACAACAAAAGGTATCTGGTTTGTGTTGTGCCAACCTTGAGAACTGCTTGTACTTGAAGCCTAGTGCTGCAGGGAAACAGACTGTCCTCACTCAAGTGAACGTACTGAACAATGCTGATGTCATATAACTAGACCACAGACACATTTCTGTACCGCACTAACTGATACATTCATATAGATTGCGTGTCCTAGTTATCGGACAACAAATAGTAAGTAGAAGCTGGTAGCTTTCATAGATTAAATCATTATGGGAAAGTGTATGCTGCCCTCTTATGGCAGTAAATTTATTTCCTCTCCCAGGTAAAATTTGCTGCTGGAGGGAGGGGGGGGGGGGGGGGGGGGGGGGGGGGGGGGGGGGGGGGGGGCGCAATGGGAATATTTCTCAAGTGGGTGGGAGGTTGAACACGTTGAACACGTGAAGCCCATTAGTTAAGTATGCATCCCCATGGCAACTCGAGCCCTGGAACAGATGTGGCTTCAGAGTCCACAGTGGAAGGGATTAAAGTGAGCCGTCACTCACTGACTGGTTTCAGCCAAAGGGAATCTCATGCATCATGGACATATAGCCTCAACGTCCTTTAAAAGTTATGGCTACCAGACACTAACTGCATTGCACCGACAAATCTTAAATTGCAATGATGGTCATTTTCAAAATTCAATTGTTTATTTGAAAAATAGTAAACAAAAAGTACAAAACATTTCATTGATAAAACAATTTGCAGCATTCAGAAATTTTTAAATTCTTTAAATTCTTAAAATATTCTGACTTGTAAAATAAAAGAAGGAAAGAAGTTTTCATCTGCTTTATGGTTTGGGGCAAAACTGGTGAGTAAACTCATTTATTTCAGCTGTTACAGCCAAATAAATGATTCCACATGATGTGAGGTCAAAGGGGTGGGCTAATAGGGCGGAGTCTCTGTGTTCCTCTCAGGTTCCAGATGCTCATTGGTCATCGGCTTGGCTTCCAGAACTTGCTCTGCAGGAAAACTCGAGGCACACACAGGCCCTCCTTCTTATTCACGGTTTCGCGCAGCACATACTCATTCACGGAGGTGAGGAACCCAGCACCGGTGAAGAGCTCGGCCAACCGCTCTGTGGATCGGGCAGAAGAGAATGAGGTGAAACACCCATGGGCCCAACCTCTAGGGCCTCAGCGTTCTGAGCGGCAAGTCAGATTCTCACAGCACACTGTATGAAGCCAGGTGTAAGCCTGAAAAATGCCTATAACCTCAACAAATCAAGCAAATTAATAACAAAGTTGACAAAGACTGTGTGTCAGGTCGTATAAATACATAAAGTCTGTTATCTGTTGATCCATCCATCTTGCATAAAGGATCATAGTAATCCTGGAACCAATCCCTGAAAGCACAGTGCATAAGACAAGGAACACTCTGGAGATACCAGCCCTAGTGATGGCCAAATTAAACCTCATGAACCATTTGCTGTATTTTCTAACCCCACTAGATGGTGCGCTTAGCTTACTTTGGGGCATGTGTTGAGTCCTTTTTTATCGAACAGACAGCACCATCTAGTGGGAGTCAGAAAATACAGCAAGTGGTTCATGGTTTGGCCATCACTAACAAGCGTTTCATATGGCTCACACTCAGTTACCCTCAGGCAATTTAGAGACATCAGTCTGCCTAACTATGACCTTCTGGACTGTGGGAAGAACGGGGTATAGATGAGAATCCAACAGAAACACACTAAGAACTTGCAAACCCCACAAATACAGAACTGGGGACAGGAATCAAACCCACAGTCCTGAATGTGTATGTCCTGACTTCTTCAGGTTACAGACCTTTGGAGAAAAAAAAGGACCTCGTTCCATCTTGCCGCACATAGAAATTCTCCCCCAGCTTGCTCCCCGGTTTGAACCGGAGCATGGCGTGGTCATACAGGCCATAGTCTCTGAACAGGACCACGCCGCCTGGTTTCAGCACCTGCCAGACAAGGCCATGTGTCACAAGATCAAACCCGAAAATTAAATACAACATATAGAGCAATTCTCACACCCATGTTTGTGGAAGTAACTCCAGAGCTTCAGTAAACTACCTTACAGTCGCAGATAGAACTAACAGTAAAAGTGAAAATGCTTATAGACTCTACATTGTACTTCAACAATAAGAAAGTCTACTTTACTATCCCCAGTTTGCTTGTGGTTTATTTGTAAAACAGACAAAACAGAGGTAGTCTAATGGCAATGTGCCATAATGGACAATGTGAAATGCATGTAAATATTCCCAAGGACGCTCCCCACTAAAGGGAGGCTGTCTTACCTTGAAGATGTTCCCCAAGGCCAAAAGCATCTTCTCTGGGTGGATGGCAGACAGTACAAATATAAGCGTTGCCACATCCACACTTCCCTCGGGGATGCTGGCTGCCAGGTCGTCTTTCGTCAGGTCACACTGAAAGGCCTTGCAGCATTTCTCATGGTACAGAGGGTTTTTCTGAGAAAAGACGGCTGATGTACAATAAGGGCAAGCAGTAGGAAGTGTGACCTTCCTCCCTGCACGGCACTCTTAACCTAAAGCTGTTGGGAAGAGCTCAGCTGCAGCAACTGAAAAGCTGTATAATAAGTCAAGCAAATTTCTCCTTAAGAGCTTCAGACTGAAATCCCAAAATGCCGTTTTCTGGCTATTTCAAAGACACGGATGGTCTAGTACATCTTCCCTGATGTTTGGTAGGAACTTTTCTGCAGAATGCTGACCACTAGACTTAAGAACAGTCTCTTTAGGTTTTAACTGATCGACTGATCTATAGAAATTCACTGATCTATTGCCTATTTATTGTTGATACTTTTTGTAAATTGTTAGTTATCTTTAGCGCTGGGTTTGATCTGAAGGAGTAAGGATTCCAAGTAACATTTCCAATCTTACAAAGGGCCAATAAAACATCTTGAATCCTAAATGAAGGACCATGGTACAGGTGTTATCTGAGGCAGTGTCTGACTATATATGTTCGGTTGATTAACGGTCCAGCTGAACTAATAAGGATAGTGGAGCTGGTGAAGAAGCACAATGTGGTAGGTAGCCATAATACAGGAATGTGGCCCCCTGGTGGCCAGCTTAATTACAATTCAAAAGATGACAGGCGTAAACCCTCTGGTCAGGGGGCACAGTCAGCAGGTTTTTGGATTTTGGTTACCTCTGTCAGCAACAGATTTGCTCCGCACTCATACTAAATCTGTGTGATCCTGTGTATCCCTCATTCTCTCCACTACTACCACCACCCTTCTTCCATTAACTGAAAACTTGTGCATGTTTTCCCATCAAGTGAAGACTACATAAACACATTTGTCTTTTTAATCCGGGTGGGTGAGTTTTTTTTGGCAAGCCATGACAACCATTATTTGTACACAGCTGATTGCAGGACAATTTTTAACAAAAGCCTTTTTAACTGGAAACAAGTGGGCAGAAATTACAAAAATGCTTTCAATCATGTTATACTTGAAAGGACAACCAAACACTAGTCTCACTAAAACAGGATTTGAACTTTCCATTTCAAAAGTGTGTAAAGAGGATGACATGACTAATAAGTACAGCGAATTTCTACAGGACTCGTGTTCCTTACTTTCACAAAGTCGACTGCTCGCGGTGAAAAATCACAGGCGTACACAAAAATGTTGCGTTCCTCCTCCAGAAGTGGGAATATACAGTTCCCCACCCCGCATCCAGCTTCCAGCAAAACCAGCTTCTGGTTCTCAGACTACCAAGAGAAATGGTCTGGTCTTATTTTTTTTTATTCATTTGCACGATTGAACATCAAGGAGTTATCAAGTAAACGATCAGTACCTCTCGGCATCCCCTTAGTTCTTCAAACTCTCTGGTGGTCCAATGTCTGTCTTTGAAAAAATTAACTGTGTTTCTTTTGTAGAACAGGTCCCAGTTTTTCTGAGCTTCTTTTTCCAGCTTTTGTTGCTTAAAATCCGACACCAAGCTGAAATCATTCTTCAGTTTCTCCAGCTCTTCCCCAGTGAGACTCCTCAGAGTGGTTTCCACGCTTTGGACGAGCTCCTTCGAGCAATGCACAGTGATGGAAGAGCCGTCATCATCCACCGAGTCTATCGTCTCACTAACCTGTGCCATAGAAAACGTCTTGTTTAGCCACTAACAAATCTAGTTATTTCTTCGGCACAAAATAACTCTTACAGACTGTTGGTGACAGTCGGACACTAAAAGAAATTCGTCTGCATATGATTTATAAATTAATTTTAGCATCACCTCAAGCGATGTATAAAAAGCATGTGTCTATATTGGTTTCCAGTTATTCCGTCTATAGGCAGACGATCTTATTTATTTATACGCCAAGACCCGAAATAGTTCAGCATCATCCGAAAACATTACCGTAAATTACAGCCCGTCCGGCGGTTAATGTCGTCCGTCATAAAACAACGTCGCGGAACTAAAATTGTCAGTGTTGTTCTGGGAAGTAAACAAATATATAGTTTTAAACTTGCGGTTTAAATTTTGAGATATATGTTTGATAATGGGATTAAATTTTATATAGTGACATTTACCACCAATAAACCTTTTATTGTGAATTAAAGTATTTAAAGACATCAAACGAACTATGTAGCGTAAAAAGCACACATTCGTTCCGCGTTGTTCGGGGCGACAGTTCTGTGGGATCGGCTTGTTTTGACTGGGTTAACTGGTTTTCTAAGGGCCTGACCGACCAGCAGGGAACTGCTTTGGGAAACATCGCCGGTACGGTCGGCTCCGTCTGGCTGATGGAGGCGGACAGGAAGAGAGATGTCAACATGACGTCTGGGCTGTTTTGAAAAAAACACGCCGGGGTGTCTGTGCGCGTCTCCGTTGACCACCTTCTCCACTCACCCGTAAACATTGCCTTTCGTGTCGCCTGTACGTCCACGCATACGTTTTGATGTGAAGACAGCATTTGGAGCTATGAACGGGAGTTCAAACCCTCTGCTGGATAAGGAGGAACATGTTTTGAAGCTTGGGGAGAGCTTTGAAAAGCGGCCGAAATCGTCTTTTCATACCATCAGATGTAAGAGGACAATGTTATGCCGAGCACTCTGTCAACAAAAAGCCGAAACTGGCACTGATCGAGCGGGTTTTGTGTTCATAAAGTCATCATTCCCATTTTTAGATATCTTAGTTGTTATGGAGCGCTAATTTAAAACGCGTCTCGTATTTGTTATTGAGGTTGTCAGCGTCGTAGAAAGGAATAAGTATTCTTCGTAGTGGTCGAGTGTTTTAAAGCAATCGCTCCTGTTTACTAAAGCGCTAACTCGTAAAGTTATCACTTTCATCCAGTACAGGTGTATGTTTTCAACCCCCGCCCGCCGTTTTCCGTCATTTCCACTGTCAGCACATCCTCTCCACTCTCAGTTTCACACTGTCTTTATTGTCTGCTGACACACACAAACACACACACACTCCCTTCATTCTATCTTCTGCAACATTCACCCCATTCTGCACATTTATTCTTTTACTTCATTCTGCGCAAATTGCCTCTAACACCATCCTTCCCACTTTCACTCTCACGATCATTCGCTCCTTCCTGCAGATGACTTCAAACCCGCTTCCATTGACACCACATGTGAGGGTGAACTGCAGGTGGGAAAAGGAGATGAGGTCACCATAACTTTGCCTCATATTCCCGTAAGTCTTGCATTTCTTCAGCTGTTTACTTTCTACAGCTATTGTCATTGTTACAAAAAAACGTAAAATTCTTATGTTGAGTGTCATGCTGTTGTGGCTATTTTTGAAGGGCTCGACACCACCAATGACCGTATTCAAAGGGAACAAGCGGCCTTACCAGAAAGACTGTGTCCTCATCATCAATCATGACACTGGGGAGTTTATGCTGGAGAAGCTCAGCAGCAGCATACAAGTGAAAAAAACCAGGTAAGAGATCACTGAATATTAGCAAGACGTTCAAAGTACATTTTTATTGTGTGAGACAAAGCCTATACCATGTTCACTGTGTATCATCTGGAACATTTTGTCTGAAAACGTTTCCTTTTCCTTCCCGCGACGGCCTCTGCCTTTCAGAGCTGAAGGCAGCAGTAAAATACAGGCTCGCATAGAACAACAGTCAGTGAGGGTGCCTCAGCCCCCGTCCCAGTTCAGAGCCCCCACCAAACCTGGGGCTGGTGCTAAGACGTCCCCCACCAAGGACAATCCCTCGCCAGAGCCCCAGCTGGATGATATAAAGAGAGGTAGGCTCTTGTTCTGCTACCTCCTGGGCCACTTTAAAACAAATCTCACCCGTATAAGTAATAATCTTCATGCTGGTGTGCAGAAGGGATTGTATTTTCCCCCTTTTATGTGTAATTACGAACATGAATCTGATAGGAAATCTAATTAGGGTTCCTGACACTAATTCTGCCATCCATCCATCTATGTATTGCCCAGTCAGGAGGGCTTGTGGGTAAGCAGTAAATTTTAGCTCGTGTCCAGCAAAGTGGCAATGGGCAGATTGTGTGACCGGCCCGTTGTCCTTACAGACAGACATGTAGAATCCAGGGGGTAGAAATGCACCAGTCCAATATTCGGAGTAATACACGGGTAATATGAAAAAAGCAAAGGATGGTTTGGGAGTCGCTAGCTTGGGCTGTTTTGCGCTCTTACTGCAGCTTGTGTTACACGAGGGGCTGCTGTCGCAGCGAAGTGCAAATGGAACTACTACCAAAGGGAGAAAAATTGTGGTGCATTTTAAGCATTGACCACTTGCGTATCCTCGCTTGAAGGATATTCAAATTGAACTGCAAATGCCTCATAAACGCTTAAAACAAGAGGCACAAATGAGAAGGAAACAGTTCGTTATGTATGTTTCTGGTAGCCTAATTAACAACACTGTTTTGGCATATACCTTTTTTCATTTGTATTTTCTAGTTTTAAAATATTAATAATATATGAAGTATAAATATTAAAGTAGAAGAGAGCTCTTTTATCAGAATCTGTATCAGTATCTGCAGTTGTGTATCGAAATCAGATCTGAAAAAACGTGGATCGCCCCTCCCTACTGGGGATGTACCTTTCCAATATTTAATTTGGCTTCATTCATCCTCCCCAAAAATAGACTTTTACATTTATCATGTATCATTATTAATAATAATGATAATAATAATAATAAGAATAATAATGACAAAATAGTAATACATTTTATTTGTAATGCGCATTTCTCGTATCCAGTGTGCTACAGAGTAAAATAACAGCTGAAATAAAAATGTGACAGTATTAAAAAGAATGTAGAATTAAGCAGGCAGTAAACAATAGATACCATTTAAATTATTAAGTTACGCTCCCCCAATATCAAACTCTCTCCTATGCTGATGGATGGAGAGCTGAATGGATGGATGATGGGTGGATGGATGAAAAAACAAAAATGACAGTGTTTAATAAACACTAAACATGAGCATGAATTTCAAACACATTTCTTGTCGGTTTTAAGATCTTTGATACCTGAAAGGTTCCTGCAGTGTCAACCATAAGAATCACTTTTCGTCTTCTTTATGATCTTGCATGGTTGCATTGATAAATCCATCCCTTTTTGCATATATTGATAATGAACAAGAAACCAGATTTAAGCAGCACAAACCCCTTTTCACATGCATAAGATGACTGGGATAGTAATACAGTTTTTTTCCGCAGTGTTTCTCAAGTGTACGAACTATACTTTATCTGCCTTCTTACTGAATAAATTTCTTGTTAGAAATTGTTAATTTATAGATGAATAGATGAATTGTTCGAAAAATCACTAAGATTTTGAATGGCTTTTTTAATATAATTGGTTTTTCTAGGAAATTAATAAAAATGGATAGGTCATTTAAATAATGCATTAATACTTCCAGAATAATCCACTGAAAAATTAAAAATAAATTAGAATAATTAGAATTAGCTGAACAATATGAATAAAATGGTTATAATGTTGTGAAAATATGTTTTAGCCCATGCGTTCTTTTAACTGGATGAAATATTATACACACATTCATATACAGTGGTACCTCAGAACTCAAATTTAATCCGTTCAGAACTCCGGATCGAATCCTAAAAAGTTCGAGTTGTGAT
>JAODLC010000140.1:24405767-24425228 GCA_026781145.1 Hippopotamyrus pictus | reverse complement strand
AGAATTAAGGCAGTTCTGAAGGCGAAAGGGGGTCAAACACCGTATTAGTATGGTGTTCCTAATAATCCTTTAGGTGACTGTATATGAGTATGAATTTCCCAGATGCAAGAACACCTTCTGGACTGTTTCAAAAGTATATTTCAGTCCCTTTGGGTATTGAATGTTTAGACTGTAGAGAAGTCCAATAAGAATCTCAAACGCACTGACAAAGTCCGCAAGCTCTTCAGTAACAGGCTGGGTGACCTCAACGTTATTTCTATCTAAAATTTCCACAATTTCCTTTTTGATTTGACTATTTGAGAGTGACACGATATCATTTAACCCTTCAACAATCTGTTTAGCATGTAGCATGTTTTGACACATGAACAGCCTGCATACAAAGTAAAAAAGATGCAAGTTTGTGTTCTACTGCAGAGTCAAAATCTGCAAATACTATGGACTTGGCTGAGGAGTGAGACCGGCAGATTACATCTCCACTTTCTGCAATACCATCCAGACTTCTTTCACAACCTGTGGCTGAGGAAGTAGTGCAAACACTTTTTTGAGTTACACGATCACCATGTAAAGTCACTCAAAGACTGGAATTTATGTTTTCTGTTTTCGTGTTTGTTGAATGTAGCATATACATTGGTCTCAACGTCACAGTTTATAAATGGACATTTAACACTTTCATAATTTTTCAGGTGCTTTCTCAAATGGTTGAAAAAAGTCCTTTGACTGCAAACAAAGTCCACATCTCAAACTTATTACGTCACCATCAGTTTGTTTCGAGTGAGCTGCACTAGAATGTATTCAGTTGAAATAGGTCTTTAATGCACCTGTAGTCCAGAATGTACAAGCGCAGTCAGTGTGAATACAGGGAAATGAAGAGTATGGTCCGTGCCAAAGCTTTAATCTCTAATGTCTGAGAAGTGCGTCCTGATTAGCTCTGTGAAATCTGCATATCTTGCATTGCATGAAAAGTGCAAGAACAGTAAGACAGCTTATATTCAAGGGCATCTACACAATCAAATATTACCTGCATTATGATACTGTAATTCATGCCTAAAGCAAGCTGTTATAATAACATTTCACTTTTATGTTGCCAAATACATGGGAATTTGTCTGCAAACCTGGTGATATAAGTAATTATAATTTTACCATCAAGTTTACAGATAATGATTATTACAGTAATGTCAGATTGGCATTACACAGTAACATTTCTGTAATATTACATTAGTTTGTGCTGCACGATTCTTAAGTCGTTTTGCTCTCGCGAGGTTTTTGTAGCATGTGACTTGGTGATGTTTTGCAGCGCCAGCTGAAGTCGGACAAAAAAATCTAACCATGATGCATTGTGTCAGGACCAGAATGCATTGCTCTAAGCCAGTGCTGTAAGCGGCTGCATGAAGTTGAATACACCTAATTGCCCACTGCATCACATCAAATTCATTCTAGATACGCTGGGTGGAGCTAATGCCGACAGACAGTGGAAAGCTGCCCAGAAAGAGGCGTGATTGGTCCACAGTAACATCTTGATTCCTTCTCCACAGGAAATGACCTCCAGCTGAGCGAATCAGGAAGCGACAGCGATGATGACTGAGTGACACCCGGCCGGCCCGAATGGCAGCCCGCAGCCCCCAGACTGGCAGCCTAGCTTTCCCACATTTTAAATATGCCAAACGCTGCTTTTGAGCTGTTTTATAGTGTATTTTCTTAGCTGGTCATTTTGTTTTATATATCTGAGTTTAAATCCTTCTACAATGGAGTATGTGGGGGATATATATTAGAAAATATAATCAAAATTGTTTTATTTAGTATGACATATTGTATCAGCTTCTCTTATTTTTGCTACCATTATTGCTACTGTTTCTAATATTGTTATATTTTAATTAATTGTTTATTAGAAGAAACCTGATTCCGTCATCATGCAGTTCTAATGAATCCAGTTAGTCCTTATGCCCTTTCCCTTATTTTCAGTCTCATTATACTTTTTTATTTTTGTTTGACTTACTGTTCAGCCTGGTGATATCATGCAGATTTTAAGTCACATCTACATTTTTTCGTTGCATTTTACTCTAAATGCTACCCTACCTAGAAAGTGTTTGGGACATAAAAGTTCTAGATACTTCATTTGGGCTCTGCCACTGGTCCTCTGTGCCGGCTTATCCTCTGTTGCCACGGAAACTCTTGCACACACACACACACACACGCACGCACACACTCTCTCCATCCCTCAAATAATCTGCCGTATCAATTTTGCCGGTCAAACACTAGCCTCAAACAATAGGACCAAGTTAGTAAAGTCAAGTGCTTCAGTTGAACTGTTTTAACTAACATTTAAATTACATTTCACGTAACGAATATAATCTAGACAAACTGCCACTGTGACTTCCCCGAAGTGTGTATCTATTCTGTCGTTTGTATATCAGCATAACACTGTTACCACTATATTTGCTCTGTATAACAGAAGCAGTATATTTATTTGACGAGGTATTGGAGTCATCAGACTGACGAGTTATATGGCGTTTTCGTGTGTGATGAATACCACAGTCCTGTCCTCCCAACATACATATCTACAAAAATGATCTAAATATGGGATTGCAGTACAGGGCATTTTAAGTGTTACAGCTGTCGTATTGGGCTAATCTACTTTCTCCCCCCATAATTTACAGTGTAGCATATCTGAAGTCTATAACTCCTACACCGCAAAACCTGCGTCACCATATGTACTAGAGTCTGTTGCTTCCTCGAAGGTTTATTTTGGATGTTTTTGTGTTTCCCGCGTTTGGAATGTATTAAAGCTACGATAAGTCCATGAGACTGCTTGTTCATTCCACCATCACAAAATAGACCCCGCCATCAGTTCCTGGTGAGCTGCGGTCGGGATGCTAAGGGTGCACGGACGCCTGGACAGGATCCCGCTGACACAGCCAGTTACTGATTTCACTCATGTGACCTGACCTGTGCCATAGAAAGTCTCCTGTCAGCTGCCGTCCCGAATTTTCCTCAGTGTTTCTCTGATATGTAATGTAGTCCACACGCCTCAAATGTTCTAAGTTTTGCTCTGACAATGTACTAAATGTATTTGAAGTGGATGATTCACTGGAGAGGAAATATACTGTTAATAATTATAAAATTATAATATACATTGCTTGACTCAAATTACTCATTCGTCATTGTAAAGAGTGTCAGAGACCCATATATATTATCAGTGGCAGAATACATGGAGAATGGAACTTGCTAGAGCAAGTGCTTAATCCAGGACGTTTACCCGAATTAATATGCTGCATTTCTTCAAGGTCCCTGTTGTTGAGCTACAACATGCACAATATTGTGTGCAAGTCTGTCCAGTTTAAATGCACACCATCTGATGCTCTTATACTACTAGATTTAAACCCAGCTAATCATATTTATCTTATCATTTTCCTCCAGAACTGCTTGAAGGGTAGACAAGCTGTGTTTGCACAGAAGCCTTTCAGCAAAGCACTGTTGTACTAAGTTGTTATTTTTGCACTTGTGTCCGTCCTGATAGCTGTAACAAGCCTGGCCGTTCTCCTCTGACCGCTCTCATTACCATGCTAATTTCAGCCACAGGAAGGGCATTGCCAGGATACTTTCTGGTCATCACACTTCCCATTAAACTCTACACACTGTGAGGTGCATGGAAATGACAGGAGGCTGGCTTTTTCTGAGATGCTGGGACCGCCACCTTCAAGATCTCTTAGATACGGCACCTCACCTCGGCCTAATCCAAACAGTGAGGAATCCTCTTGTCTCCACCAGCACATTGAACCTTCTCAAGCACTGTTTGGAGGAGCAGGCTGTCTGCCTAAGCATCCATACGTATCTGAACAAACTGGCCAGTGTGTGTGTCTGTGAGTTAACATTGCCTTCATTTCTTACCTTTTTTTTCTGTACCTTAAATATCTAAAAGAAAAAGAGGGTAAGAGTATAGTGGAACAGTGTGCAGTACTGTTATCTCACATTCCCCTGGCTGGGGTGTTCGTCATTTCATGCAGCTTTCCCCCTGCAGACCAAAAACATGCAGTTAGGCTAATCGCTATCTCTGAGCTTCCCAGGGAGCACAATCAGGTGTGTGCATCTTGTCATAATCTGTCATAATCCGCAGGGTGCACCCCAGCCCCCTGTCCTGTGCTGCATGAGGTCCACCCCCTCTTTGTGATGCTGACCATGATAAGTGATTAATGTACGGAACCAGGATGGTATTAGTTTTAATATCAATTCCAAGGGCCCCTGAGTGAAAAATTGGAAAATAACTGGATTGGTTTGGACTGGGGGGGCCAATATGATATGCCTTCATGGGGCCTTAAATCACAAACAGGTGTGTTGTACCTGAAGGTCTAGTGTTTCCAGTGAAGTTAAAAATAACCTTTTCTTTTGGCTTAATTTTATTTAATCCTACGTCGTTTAATGGCGCCTTATTTTACGTCATTAAAATCACAGTTTTAGCATCAACGCGCCAGAAAATGCTAATGGATTGCAGGGCAAAGCTAGCTGGAGTCCCCGTCTGCCAAGACGTTCATAGCTCCATGGAGGGTGTAACGCTAAAGATCATTTTGCGTGAGGTGCACAGGATATCTGAAAAAAATAATTCATGTATCCACACGCAGGGCTGGTATATAGCCAGTATCTCTTAATGCGCGCTGCCGACGCGGTGCTGAACCCACAGGAGACGCTGATCGTAAGAGGCGGAGCGCGTCGTTAGTCACTCGGCGTCCCCACAACGGTTTGTCTCTCAAGTGTCCGGAACGGTAGGCGGAGGATGGACTTCGAGCAGCTGATCGACACAGCGGAGGAGTGGTGCTCCGGGAACCCCTTCGAGCTCATAGCCGCGGAGTGCAGTGACGAGAGGCGCCTGGATTTCTATGCCGAACCACGGTTCTCTTTTTACGTCCTGTGTCCAGACGCGAATTGTGACACCGATAGTTTTGTAAGTATTATAAAACCGTCAGTATGCATGCGTCCAGAAGGTGTCAAAGTGTTGCGTTTGTTCTTTAGTCAGTGTGGATGTGTTGAAGCGAGGGTTGGGTATGAAAAACGAAAGGAACACTAAGGACGCAGGTTCGACCTCTCAGCTGTGCCCTGAATTCTACAGGCGACATAGGCGGCCGCCTAGGGCGCAAACTCCTGAAGGGGCGCCGACTTGCAGATCATTTCACTTTGCCTCGGACGGGGGGCGCCGGCGGTGATGCTGCCTAGGGCGACACGTCGGCTAGGACCGGTACTGGCTATACCCCATTAATTCGCTATAAGCATGTAATATTTATCTTATATATCCTACACATAGACCTATATATCGCTCTGTCTATTAACAATGTATACTACGAATTGTCGCTCAGGGGTGTAGTACTACAACGAGATCAGAGGGTTAAAAAAAATCTCACGGCAATTATCTTTCATAACTAGTCACGAAACCCGCGTTTTACATAATTCTATAAACGGATGATTCACAGCCGTCCACTGCGAAGGGGATGAGCGTAGTGGGTAATAACCGCCCGAATCTGACTACTTCCTGAGCAAGTGCAAGATCTAAGTGTGGTTTGTCCCGACCTTTAAGCCTCAATGCCTCACAGTCCCCCGTCTCAGGGGAGACGTAAATTATATCTGGGACACTCACTTTCTAAATGTGCCTGCAACAGTGGTGTTTGCATTTAGTGGGTCAGCAGCTGTGTAATACAGAAACCCTCAGCTGGCTGCTCTCGTTTCCTTCTTTGTTTTCCGTGTAGGTCTGTGACATGCATTTCAGGTCTGAATTTTGCTGGTAGCCAGATACATGGTGGGTTCTGAAGGTTTTGCCATGTAGGTGTTGTGTCCTGCGAAGCTAATGGATACATTCCTTTGAGAACTGAGCACCCCACAGAAAGCTCCTGTGCTGTGAGTGACAATTCAGGTTCTGTCACTTGCCGTAGCCGAGGGGCGTGGAGCTGGCCACGGTTTCCCCAGCCAAGCCTCAAGGCCACGCGGACGTCTGTGACAGATCAGAGCATCAGCAGTTTCAAGGTGTCAGGGGAGTGTGTGAAGCCCTACTGCTGTCTATTTCAGCCATGTCCAATGGTTACCCATCTTCCTAAGCCCCCCCCCCCCCCCCCAGACATGGTATTTACAGTCACCATTAAATGTATTGCTTTGTCTCGTGATGCGTTAACCGATTACATAGAAATTCTGTTTCTTCTATATCACAAAACTTTTCCTCTGTTTAGAAAATGCCATAACGGGATCTGGATCAAGATCCCTGTGAGAGCGATAGATACAAGACATTAAAAGGAGTCTTTGTTCTAACACATACCCTCCAGCAGAGAATTTTGCTATTTTAATCACTGTCACAATCAGAATCCTTTTCATTATGTACAAAGTTTGTTTTTGGTGGTGCCATGGGTAAAAAAAATCAAACGTACTCTCAAGACAGAAAAGCACAAAACAATAAACAGACTAGATAAAAATAGACATGAAGCATAAGAAGATGAGCTACTAATAAATAAACAAATAAACACACAGGCATTTAAATAAGAGTGAGACGATAATATGGGCTACAAACAGTTTGTGGTGCGTGGGGCCAGCGAGCTTCTCATGGGACCTTGTGTAGGGTCTGGGGTAAGAAGCTGCTCAGGTTAGATTCGGGTTAGATTAAAAGACGGAGGGGCGGAATGTTTTAGTCTTGGAAGTTGGAGGAAACGGTAAATGCAGGAAGTGATGTTTTTCAGGCGGGCGAGCTTCCCCCCTGAGGAATCACAAGGTTATACCTAAGTTTTGTGGGCTGTTTTGTGATTGGTCATGACTTTTATTGGGGTGTGCTGACTTGCTGGTTCCCCCTCCTTGTAGCATGTCTGGAGTGAGAATGAGGACTGCCTGCCCTTCCTGCAGCGTGCCCAAGATTATATCTCGGCTTGTGGAAGGAAGAGCCTTGTGCAGGTCCTGGATGAGGTCTTCTCTTCCTTCAGGCCAGTGAGTGAATCCTGAGAGCTAGTGGCTTACCCCAGATTACAATTGTTTTTCACCACAAACCACTCGTTTGATCTGCCTGTGTTCACACTAAAATCCTTTTTTGTTGAGTCGTTTAGGTTGTGTGATGACTCTGCCTTTGACGTCATTGTCACTCCTGCTTCACAGCTCCTAGACCTCCCTGACACAGATGACACGGAGACGTTTGAGCAGTACCACACCAATGTGGAAGAGGAACCAGAGACCGACCACCAGCAGTTGGCTGTCAGCCAGCAGTAACACCACCCACACTGACCACACCCACCTACCACTAAGGACCGCCTCCCACTGTCATCCCAGTTCTGGGTTCTCAGACATCAGAATATGCACACTGCAGATATTTGTTTTGTGCTTGAAATCAGGAGCGTAGTGGGCAACATAGTATTCAAATAAAAGAATAGAGTAAAATAGATGGATCATGGCTTAGTGTGTCATAAATGCAAATATTAAATGACGTCTAAGCCAAATGGTAATACTGTAATTTCATTCCTAGTCTGTATGTTCTCATGTTAACAACAGGTCATTAGTTTCCTCATAAAACTGTACAGATAATTGTTTTCTTAGTAAAATAACATAAAACATGGTTCTGCTTGGTTTTAATGACATTTTTTAATTATTTTAATTAGTCTGAGCTTTCAGAGAGACAGACAAGATGTTTGTGAGTGCCTGCATCGTCTGTTATTGGAGCTGAACTGAACAGCATGGATGTAAGGAAAACTTTGGTATTGTGAGTTTGATAAGACCTTAGAGTGACGTTAGCACCCGTGACTCAAAAAGCATCTTCACCTGCGTAAGTTAGACCTGTTAACAACCTGCTGGAAAAGTGTTACATCCAAATGTATCTACAAATATATAAGATGTAGAGGTGTTACAATTTGACAAATTCAAGTCAAATATTAAACCCTTAGAATAACTACATTTATATACAGTATGGAGTTGATCACATGTTTGTCTTAGAACGAATGGGCTTCCTGGTGTGTATATGAACAGATGCTTGGTGAAAGTTATTGAGTAAAAACATCCTCTCCTAATTTCAATTCCCTCCACATACACGTTTTGTAATGGAGGTGTAGACCTGCTGCACTTTAATAGGTGTAGGAGGGGTAGGTCTGTCTCACTTTAATGGATATATGATGCCAAGGTCTGTCTCACTTTAATCTGTGTAGGAGGTGTAGGCCTGTCATACATTAATGGGTGTAAAAGATGGAGGCCTGTCTCACTTTAATGGGTATAGAAGATGGAGGCCTGTCATTTTAATAGGTGTAGGAGGGGTAGGCCATTCTCACTTTAATAGATAAATGAGGTGGAGGTCTGTCCCATTTTAATGTGTGTAGGAGGTGTAGGCCTGTCCCATTTTAATGTGTGTAGGAGGTACTGGTCTGTCTCACTTTAACAGTGTAAAGGAGGCATGAGCCTTTCCCAGTGTAACAGCTGTAGGAGGTGTAGATTCTCCTGATGGTGCTCCTGACAGTTGTGTGACATTGTGTGTCATTTTATTCTAAGGGACAGATGGTCAGACACAGGATGTTAGCTCATGTTTAGCTGCGGTGCAACATGAGCTTGGTTTGTTTATATATATATATATATATATATATATATATATATATATACACACACACACACACACACACACACATATACACCACAATCCTTCTAAACTCTTCACTCACAAGGCCGTGTGTAATTCATTTTTAAATGAAATATATAAATGAAATATACCCATGTGCTTTATGCCCTGGGTCGGGGTTCTATGTTGTTTTCTCTTTCTTTATAAGATTATATGAAACTTGTACAGCATATAGTAATATTAATTTTGATTCTGGACAGTTTTTTCTGTCTTTTATGTTCTCACAATACAAATGAGTCGGGTTTCAGAATATATATTAAACTATTAAACCTGTTTGTGTATTGTTATATATGGTTAAATGTGGTCACCAGCCTAAAATATGACTTTCTTGTAACTGCCTTTTCAACATAACCAGTGATGTAATTTGGAATATATATTCATATTTGTCAACATAAGAACTTTATGTGTATGGATCTCACCCCCCCCCCCCAATTTTCAGCATCTGATCCTGTTGCCACATGTTGTAACGTTCTGCTCATTATATCTACCTGACACTCCTGTGTCCTCCCTGATGAGCCACACCTGTTGCTTGTTGCTCCTTCTTAGTCTTTGTATTTAAGTACCTATTTGTCTCGTCAGCCCCAGTCCAGCCATTGAAGTCAGTCCTCTTGTTGCCTGTGTCCTTCCCGATCCCTCTCTTCCTGTTTTGACCCCTCATGGTCCTATTTATTTCCCTGATCTGTTCAATAAAACCCCCTTTTGTTCTCCTAAACACCTGGCCACAAGTTCTTCGTCCCACAACTCATGACACATGTTCAGTTCCTTAGCATATATACCACTTCTTATCCACACTGAGCTGACAAGTTCTTCCCAGTAGATGACGACAATAAGGAAATGGAGACTAATTTAACATCCCTGGTTATAAAATTTTAAATGCTCCAACAGCATCCCTTCATGGATCGCACCTGAGTGCTCCAAAAGCTCATTCATAAAACTATCTTTTCTTTTCCTTTGAATATATTACTTAGCATTCTCCAGTTACGGGTCAATGAAAAAAGTAAAATCGCATAAAAAGAAAATCCCAAACAATACAGTCCCAAATAATGTTAAAGCTAAACTATTAAAAGAGACAGAGAGAGAGGCCAGACAATATAGATTGTCATGAATATTCCTATTCATCAACCATTCAGTTCAAGAAAAAGAGATTCTATCACCTTAATTAATCTGAAGGAATATGTTTAATATGATTGAGATATGGCTGTCATATCCTGTGAAGTGTCCTCATCCAATTTGTTATGCTCTCTTTTCTTTGAAAGCAGGCAGGAGAACTAGCAAGAGCTTCACAGAGCATCTCTACCAGCAATGGACATCCACGGCCTGACCATCTCAGCGATGTCCTTGTAGCCACTTCTTGTTAGGAGATGATGTCCACCGGTTGCTACAACGACCATCACCATCTCAGGTTTTGTTTATGAAGGCACATATTCTGCTGCCTGAATTCTAATTCTGTCCAGAGAACGTTTGACACATTT
Organism: Hippopotamyrus pictus; assembly: GCA_026781145.1. NCBI lineage: Eukaryota > Metazoa > Chordata > Actinopteri > Osteoglossiformes > Mormyridae > Hippopotamyrus > Hippopotamyrus pictus. Next base: position 24,415,148 of record JAODLC010000140.1, on the reverse strand, counting down.
TAAAATAACATTTACTCATATATTGAACAGTATGACATTACGATTTAAGGTGCTGAGTTTGTTGAAAGGTTATACGTAATATCTAGTGATGTTTTCATGCTGACTCGGTCACTTTGTTGCACAGTATGCAGTATACATTTTAATTACATGCGTTTTAAGTTGTAATGCTTATTTTGAGCAGCAGAGGACAGTATAACTAATACATTAACATGCATAAGCTGGAAATATATCTTCCGTGTGAAACTCATTTCACCCTTCATAAACCCATCATAAACCTGACAATACATCTGTCTTCACTCATTCTGGCATGTCAGAGCTAATGTATGAGCTGAAATATATCAGTGAGAATGGCTTATTATATAACCATGTGGAATGTATAACACACATGAAAGTCTTCAGCATTTCTGTGTATGTATGCAGTTCTGTATGTACCCAAGACATTCTAATTAAGGTTCAGTGGCAGTCCCTGAAAGGTAATAGACATCCGCAAAAGTCCACAAGCAGAATCTGTGCGCATAATTTTCAAAAAGTAGCTTCCCCCAAAATGAGCCTGTCTGTGCGGTGATCAGAACTGCCCTGAACACGATTCACACACTAATTCCGGAACGAGGCAAAATCTCTGAAGAGGCCTGCAAGGACTCCTAGTCGAGTCCACTGCACTAGCCCAGACATGCACTGGGAAGAGCTGCTCATTTCACTTTTATGACTAGTTCTTTTCAGTTCTTCAGCCCCTCTGGTATGATGCAAGAAGGGGTGTGTTCAGGCAATGCCAAATGTATTACAACTGTGTTGATATTTGCTAATCATGGCCAGCTGGCTCACTTTATAGGCTGGACCTTTTGTAAATGAGCCGTGGTCACTTGTCACCCCCTGGAAATCTCCCTGTGTTCCAACACTTATTCCCAAAGAATTTTACACATCTTTGTATTTGTTCCGGAAATGGCAAACAATATGATGAAATCCAACGATCGCTCTCAGAAGGAATCCTTATCTGATATTTGACCACAGAGCTGACACAAGCTTTGGAAAAAAGGTTTAATATTTTAAAAGACTGACGCCAACGAATAAGTAAACCATAAATAATTCTCTCTGAAGTTCTCTCCCGTTACTTTCCAGAGCAACCAGGAGGTCCTGCTAGGTTTGCATATCTATGTTTTCATTCTGAAAAGGAAAAATACAAATTACACTGGGGAAATCAACAGAAATCAAAATGATTTTATTTTCTTATGTTATTTAGAACATAATAGATCTCTTATGCTGTACAACAAAATAAAATTTTGGGTAGGATGTGGAGCCAGCCTGTGCTTAGAAGGAAAAGAACATTTTGGAGAAACTTGTCCTTGGTACAGCTTCCATACCGCTAGACTTCCAACTTCAAGCTCGCTACCCGTGTGCAATAATTATTGGACCTCTATTGTACCCCCCCCCACCCCCCCAGCTTTTTCAAAACTAAGAACTCAGTGAGTGAACATCAAAGATAAGCCATCGACCTTGTGTGTGTGGGGGGGGGGGATTGGGGAAAAAAAATCCAATATGGTGTATGAAATAACTCAGTGACTTGCTATGATCACCTTTGGCGTTGGCCCTCTAGTGGGGGAAGCAGGTGGAGCACCCGTTGCACTACTCGGCTCTATTGTTCTGGGAAGGACGCATCTTGCACCCGACTAGTGGAGTCCTGTCCTGCCACGTGTGGAATTTCCCCCACCGTAAGCCTCAGGAATGTGCAGCTGGCAAGTCACCGGGTGGAGGAGGGGGGGGTTATGGGGTACCCCTTTATAAATGCTGTCCCAGTCTGCCGATTAACTAACCAACCTGGCCATTGTTTTGTTTTGTTCCACTTATGGAAACTTTCTGAAAAGCTGGGCTGTTGTTGCTCCCTAGGATCCCAGGATCTAACGCATGATTCTGAGATGGCTTTCTGCGATTGAAACGCCTGCTGTGGTACACTATGGGATTCGAACCCACAGCAGTCTGTCCTCCATGCTAAGTGTTCCGATCCTGTTTTGCTTCTATCTTCCACTCAAAAAGGATTCCCCACTGGCTTGGTTTTCGAGCCACATACTTAGTAAGCGTCCTCGTCTGGGAATCCTCAGTACCCAGCGGCCAGACAGACCGTCACAGGCGGCCGACCCGCTGACAGGCAGGGACACGACCCAAGCGTGACACATTCGCACGCGCATGCTGCTGCAAAGTGGTGCAAATGTGTTTGTACTTCCACTCCACTGCAACCATGCTGCGTATTTCAAGTGATGGAATTTGGAAGGTGGGGGGCGGTGTGTAAAGGCGAGAGTAACTTCTTTGCCAGTTCCACCTTCATTAATGGCCTGCGTTTAAATCGCAGCTGGCACTTGGCTGCGCACTCTGCAATAACGCAGTGTTGCATTGCCCCAGGACACATGAATCAAAACACAAACACTGAAAGGAATGGCAGTGTTACATTACATTAAGTTTAGAGCATTAAGACACAGGTGTTGCACCATCAGCTCTGCATCCATCAACCCTCAAATTCAAGCTTCTCATAGGAATAAACTTTAGGGTCTTTGGACTAAGGGGAAGCCTAATTTGGTATAATTAAATAATAGGCCAGAAGGTTGTTTCAATTCAGTAGTAATTTTTTCACAAGCATTTATAATACAATTACAACTTGCCTTGCAAAATTAATTACCAGCAAAGATGTACAACTTATACAGATGATGAAAAAGTCAATAACCTGTACTTAATTATATTTTATATATAGTAATCCTGTCGAGCAGACGGCCATGAACAGCGCCTCTTAGAACAATATTAGTTTACTGTTTGTTTGGTTTTTTTTTTCCAAACAAAACAATTGCTCTTGTCTTTCGTCTAGCATCCCCACAGTATGTGTGAATGGATGCTGATAATGACATTCAGCGAACGAAGCACTCTGCTATGGCCCCCGCTGGTGGTAAACAAAGCTACGTTGTTTAAAGCCAGGGTGACAAAGCGTGGAGGGCATCTCACTCCTCACTCTCCGTCGATAAAAAAAGACTTTGGCAGGATGCTTTTTTTTCTTTCTTTCCAGTGTCACATTCTGCATGTGAAGAAAAAAGATCAGTATTGTATGTGTATCTTTGTGTGGCCTGCCCTGTGAACACACTACCTAGATTCTGTTTCTGAGTCACGTGAAGCAATTACAATAGAAAACACACACACACACACACACACACAAACTCTATTGATTAAAGTAAGAAAAGCAGTGTCTTCTGGGGAAATAATTGTCCCTTACTATAATATAGTGTGAAATCCAATCCTGCAACTTTAGGATTCTCCCAGATTCAGAAAATGCCAGGCCGTGATCAGCACAGTCTTCAGGAAGCGACAGATGAGCACTGCCCTCATGCCAGCACTTTGACAAGATTTGTGCCTTCTCTAGCACACATTTGGAGGACTGATTTAGGGCAGGAAATCATCTCGATCTTTGGGATTCGGCGTGTGGGAGGTACTGTCAGCCAGGAGCGAAGACTATTCAAAAGAAGGCAATTGCTGAAGCCCTTTGTGCAACCCCAAAATCCTTCCCAGGTAAAACCTTCAGTCAAGGGAGTCTTTGGTTCCCCAAAACGTGTGCCCATCCTTACATTTAACTGTATTTCCCTTATGTGGCACTTATTATCCTTACAGCACCCAAAAACCCATCTTATGGCATGAATTATTATATATAAAATGGATTTAAACTTTCATTTGGTTCACCTTTTATTTATCAAACCAAATAAGGGTAAACATCTTACTGAAAAGAATAACAGTGGGTCTTCTGGAAATTAACCTACACAAGCAGGTATTTTAACCACACTGCCAATTATTATCTAATATGTGTGGCCTTTATTCACCAAGTCGGACTATACATACTATATACTACATATTACAGTAGGCAGATAAAAATGCTAAACTCTCATTTCTCCTGTTTCTGTACATTACACTACGATATGCTGCAAACAGGAAATTTAGTTCATATTGAAATTTACTTTATAGTTTTCTTCCTAAAACTAATATGCGTCATCACTTAGAGAACCATACAAAGGAAACAGAATAGAAGATACTTTATTCCCTAATCACCTAAATAGGGAGTAATACGAATATTCATAATTCGTGATTATGTTGCCTACAAACACATGGTCAGCCCCATGTTCAAAATCACGGTGCATGTTCAAATACGGGCTGTCATACTGTGCAGATAGACTCCGCACAGCACACCGTGCTCCCTTAAATAATCTCCTCGCCTGCACCGGACGAAAATGGACGGGCAGATAGATGAATATTCAATAAAGCAGAGTGAATTTTGCACTTTAGCAAAGAGATGAATGACCTTGACCCCCCTCCCCCTTTAGTCCGTCCGTGTGCCGATTGGCCGCCGGGACTTAAGCTGCCATTTGCCTGTGCAGTCTAACGACTGACTATGGATGAACAAAAAAGCTATTTATAAATATTTAATACCTCGCGCATCATATAAAGGCATATGAACATTGTTTTAATGTGTATTAAAATGCTACGATATTTCTAGAAAATGTGTTTTCCTTGAAATATTAAATATACCACAACGTTAGTTTATTATACGACAAGTTCATAATAAAATACAAAGAAAACCCCGTTCTTATTGCCAGGTCCTTGAAATACTTGTACCTGCTTATTACTAGCAAGCCTTCTGTTTATTGATTTTTATTATTTGTATAAAGACATAACTGCCCGCAGTTCACCTTGAAACGTGCATGGCGGTGTCCCCCCTCTCCGCCCCGCGCACGTGTAGCCGTACTCGTGCACATCCGGACGCGGCGCCGCGCGCAAGGTGGCCTCGCGTAGGAGCTCTGAGTCTGCTGCACGCTGTACCTGCGGATTGGGGTAGAGGGTCGCCGGGTCACGGTTATTGTTGATATTTGCGGGCTTTGTGACGTCACTTGACGCACAAAACAAAGGAGGGGGGCGTCTCGCGGACTCCAATCCTGCAGCCGCCGGCACTCCGGTTTCACTCCTTGCTCGTCAATTTCTGATTTACTTCTGGCTCCTATTCACCCCCCACCCACCCCCGTTCCCTCCCCACTCCCCTCTTTCCTCATTCGTAACAGTTTGTGTGTCAGTAGCGCGAGAAGGAAAAAAATAGAGAAAGAGGAGGAGAGGAAAGGACACAGGAAGACGGCCTTTTTCACTTTCTCTTTAAAGAGAAGCGGTATGGCGGAGGAGAAGCTGCGAAGAAAGCAGCCGAAGCAAATCAAGCTGAAGCGGGCGATCGAGGGCAGAGCAGCTTCACGAAGCGGAGCCCTGCAAGCCGCGTCCGCGGGATACCTGCGTGACACGTTTTGATCGCGTCTTTTTTGTTTCGTTTTTCTTTTGTATCATTTTGATTCACTGCGCTCACGTCCCATGCCGTAGCCGAGAAAGTCATTTCCTCGAGTTGTCACTTTGTTTTTTTCCCCTTTCACGCCACTACTTGATGACTGGGTTTTGAAGCGCCTGGAGTTTCTTTTCGCCTTGCTGTCGGAGGTCGATTTTGTCCGTCTCTTGCTCGTACTTTTCAGCCCGCAGCCAAACTCATCCCCCCCCTTTCTCCGCTCGATCACTCTAACGAGTACTTGCGAAGCCCTTTGGTGCATTTGCGCAGGGAGCATGGGGGCAAAGCAGAGTAGCCCGGCCGCCAATGGTCGAACCCGGGCTTATTCGGGATCGGATCTGCCCTCCGGAACCTCCACCGGCAACGGCGACGGCAGGACTGCGGCCGTGGCGATGAGATACGGCGCGTACGGTGCCTCAGCTCACGGGTCTTCCAGAGCCGCTTCCGCCACGGCACAGCACCACGGATCCAGGACGAGAACCGTGGGGGGCGGTGGCAGCGGTGGAGGAGGGGGATCCGGAGCCAGGCCCCAGTCGGGCATTAATATCCCAAATAGCTCGCAAGGATCCGGCAACAGCACGCCGGAGGAAAACGCCGGAGAAAGGGACGGGTCAGGCGGCGGTCACGGGGCTCCCCGGCTGGTCATAGGGTCGCTGCCAGCGCACCTTTCCCCCCATCTGTTTGGAGGTAAGCAGAAGTTGCACAGCGGTCCAAAAGCGCCACAGCTTCCAGCTCAAGATGGGCTGTGGGTTTAGCGATGGCATACACATGGGGTTCTGGCAAATGATGGTATGCACATAATCGTTTGTCTAACTTGGATTTATTTACTTTTCCGTCACCGTCGGTGTCTTTTAACTTGGCGATTTCCTTTAAGAAACGTTTCTCGTCTATGCTGTGTATGACTGCTTGTGTTAATTCCTACAGTTTTCCCGTCACTGATACACAGGGCGATTTTACATTTAGAAAAGTACGTCGCACCTATTTACGACATCGGAGTCAGGTCCTTAACTTTTATTATGCACGAGACTTTTAAGTACAAATCCTGTCATATCTGTACATTGGGCACTGTGAAGAATGAGAAACTTCTCCCTTATTATTTCGCTCTAAATTCCCTAGAATAAGGTTTGCTCTAAATAATCCTCCTCCGGAACCCTTTTGTTCTCCTTGTGCCAAGATTATAAAGATTGATTCCCTGCTACTATATTGCGAAAGTAGGCTGCTTCCTTCTGCTATATTCCCAGTTTATAAAGTAGTGCCGAGATCACGGCGCCGCATAACTGGGACCGCGGCGAATAGTCCAAAGGACGCTGGGGTTAGATTTTAAATCAGCTCCCAAGTTTACCATAAAAACACCTTTCAACAGGTGCGCTTATCAAAGCATGACGCTCAAAGAATAGCTTCATTTCATGGCGAGTTCCTTAATAGATGATTAGTAAAATAATTAGTGGGCGATTTAATTTTGTATGTTGATTTTTCAGGAGAAATCTAGCCGCTACTCTTAATGATGAACAGTCAGTAATTCATATGTCTGATTCCTACACTGACGATCCATGTTTGATACACCATGATCAACATTTTGGACATAATTGAATTTCATTATTAATTTGTTTATTTCTCATAAGCGTGGGTGTCCTCCTTTTACACCGGTTTCCTCCTGCAGTCCACAGATGCACAGTTAGGCATTTCTAAATTGGCCTGTGTGTGTGAGGTCAAACCACAGACTGCTCACTTCCAGCCGGCTCTGTTTTCCCTGGTCCCTGTGGGACGCGCTCCTGCTGCATTTCGGAAGTCGTGTTTATGCCACTTTCCTGCTCTGTGGTTTAATTTCCGTCATGGCCATCCTGCTGAAGGGCCCCACCAGTCTCTGCAAAGGTGTGTGTGTGTGTGTGTGTGTGTGTGTGTGTGTGTGTCTCTGTCTGTCGTAAAACACTGTGTGATGCCAAATGAGCAAAACAAAGGGGAGTCTGATGGAAGTGTTTGGATGACAAATTAACTTATAGGGGCTGCCGGTTTCCTTAATGCTTCTCCTGTTTTTATTGTAGGTCACAGCATCATGGTGCTAGGCTCAGGGAAGTGATCTGCTAAGGAGGGGGGTGATTGGAAAAGGTAGTTTGGTTGGGGGGTGTTAGACAAGGGTTATTCCAGATACAGGGGTTTCTCCTGGATGTTTGCATGCTGTTTAGGTGACCCCCCCCCCTCCCTCCCTCTCTCTCCAACTGGAGCCAATGGGGGACAGGCCAAAGGTAAATCCATTTGCTGAGTCACTTGTCCATCTAGGGGGGAGTGCGGTGGTGCACTGTTGTGCACTGGCGGTTAGCACTGTTGCCTCATCGTTGTCAGGTTTCCTCCGGGTTCTCCGGTTTCCCCCCATTGTCCAAAAACATGCTGAGCTTCATTGGAGTTGCTTAAGTTCCCCATAGGTGTGATTTTGTGCGTGGGTGTATGTGCCCGGCGATGTGTTGGCACCCCATCCTGGGTTGTTCCCCGCTTTGTGCCTGTAGCTTACGGGAGAGGCTCCGGGCCCCTGTGACCCAGAATAGGACAAGCAGGTACAGACAGTGCATGGATTTGTCCATCTTGTCAACTCCGATTGCAGTAAGTTGACTCACAAAAGCAGAACAATTTAATAGGCAGAACTATTAACATGCTGAGTTGCAGTCAGATGCTCTCTGTCTCTATCATTTGAATCCCAGTATTATAACCCTTGGCTGATTTGTTTATGATGGCTGACTTATTTACATTTACGTTTATGAATTTACCACAGTAAGTTCATCTTCTGTGCTAAAGATGTCACTTTAGTGGCTTTGGTGAGGGGAAGGCGTCTTTGGGAAGTCCCGGCTGTTGCTTGTAGGTTTTTTTTTTCTTTCACTTCCTCATTGTCCCACATGACCACATAGGGAAGTGAGCCCAGTGGTCCAGACCCCTTCAGTACTGGGGGGGGGGGGTGCAAAATCACACCAGGCAGGAAATAAGTTGACTCTCTTCCCTTTTGATGCCCAGAATGGGTACGTACATCACAGGAATGTTTTCATCCCCATGATTCCGCGCTGAGGCGGCAGGTCTAAGGCGATTTCCCCCTGGGATCAATCAAGGTTATCTCTATCTTTATCTTAATCTTAGGCGCTTAGTTTGAATTGTTCCAGTTAACGCCAGGCTGTACACTTGGTTAATAAAGCCTGTTTAAACATCAGATAAACCGTGTTGTTTTGAAAATGATATTCCATGAATTGGACCACACTGGTGCAAAGCTAAGAACAACATTTCCGGTCTGTGTCCAGTTGACATCTGAGTGATGGAGGATATTCATGGTGGTGAACGTTGGCACTCTCCAGCAGCCTTCCATTGTGTCCACCCAAGGCGGGCATGTCCGTAGAAGTTACTCATCCTGAATTGCTCCAAGACGAAATCAGCTCCTTGGGTTAGACATCTGCTAAATGAGAGGAAACCATTGAGAGAGACATAATGGGGAGACCAAGGCGGGGGGACGGGCTGCAGTGTATGAGAAAGCTCCTTCTGTCTTGAAGCTCCCAGTGGTCTCATGATTGCAACCCCCCCCCCCTCCCAACGTGAGTCATGCTTAAAAATAGGTCCCTTCACTGGATGTGGCTATCAGGGATGATATCAAGGCTACAGACCCTGTGATCAAGGTCCACTGTGTGAAATGCAGCTTGGCCTGACAATAATTACACAGTGTTCGCATGCAGCAATGTGAGCAAGTGTGTGTGTGTGTGTCTGAGGGGTGTGAATGTCTGTGTGAGGGGTCTGCGTATCTGTGTGTGAGGGGTCTGCGTATCTGTGTGTGAGGGGTCTTCGTGTGTGTGTGTCAGGGGTGTGTGTGTGTGTCAGGGGTGTGTGTGTGTGTCAGGGGTGTGTGTGTGTGTGTGTCAGGGGTGTGTGTGTGTGTGTGTGTGTCATGAACAGCTGATCTGCCAAACATGTCTCTTATCAGCAGTGTTTATATCTTAAATGCTCCCCCAGCAGCACTGGCGTCACGTTGAAAGGTTGCTGTCACGTGAGCCCCCCCCCCCCCCCCCTGCTGCTGA
>JAODLC010000140.1:24388980-24399213 GCA_026781145.1 Hippopotamyrus pictus | reverse complement strand
ATTGAGAGCGAGCCCCCCCCCCCCCCCATTACAACGATAGGCCCGTTGTAAGTGAGCCTTGGGGAGTTGATGGATGTCGGGACAGGGTGCTGACCACAGCATGCCCCCTCCCCCCCCTCACATCTGCGTCCCCCACCTTAGCGGAATCTGCACCGTAGCCTGTGTCTGTGTCCCACCCCATCGAGATTATCAGGTTAGCTTCAGCTAACTTATCTTAATGTCGCTTATTTGTGTTTGACATTAAAATTCGAAGCGTGCCCTGGATCAGCCTGTTTGTTGAGGTTGGATACGACTCCATGCTCTCCTGGCATCACGTCTGATGCATCCCATCTCAGGAGCGGGACTAAGCATCAGCTAAAAACCCTTTTCGGGGTTGTACACGGGGGCTCCCGGAACGTCCGATCCCAGCGGGGAGTGGAGGGCAGTTCAATCCCCCTTACAGTTATTAGCAGACTGGGCGTGAAAACATCTGTGCTTCACCTGCCTGGCCGTCCTCGCTTCCCCAATCCTCACCGGCAGAGCCAACCCAGTCCACACATGCAGCAGAATATTAGTGATTGGAAACCATGTACTAGTTCATAATTCGGCTCCCCAGCGCTGAGCGGAACAGAAATTGCGAGGCCTCTGCATTTAGAACGGGGGATTTCCCGGGTCAAGTCTAAACGGAACAAAATGCCAATTCAGCCTCTTAATGGCGATTAGCATTTAGCGGCTACTGCCCAGCTCTCCTGAGATCAGGCCCCATTTGGCCTCTGGACCCTGATCTGAAGCGCACCACTCCCATGATGCACTTGTCCACTGGGTCTGTCTGCTGCTGAAGAGTTTGATCAGGGGCTACTGTTCCTAGCTTTTCTGGAAACTGCATGGGGCTTGTTTTTAGCATCGCAAACCTTGGCGTTTTATTTATTTATTTTTTTGGGGTTTGTCATAGGACCCAGCAAAACCAGCCCTAGTTTATCTGGCACACCATGTTGGGAGGGGGGAGGGTGAGAGAAACAGAGAGAGTGAGTGAGAACAACAGGTACATATTTCCCACAAGTCTCAGTGACCACAGACATCCTGATGATTAACCAGTCGGAGGCCGTCTTCAGTAAATGCAGTGGCTCCTTATATTGCCTTTGCTCTTTACCTGAGGCAGCATGTGAAAGTGGCAACTTGCAGTTCTGTCTGTCTAAATCCAGGGTGGAGTATAAACAAAGCATTTAAGCCTCCTCCTTTTGACTCCTTTCTCCTTTCAGGGGCGAGACTGGAGAGGGCCGTGCCGTTGCATTGTTCTGTGCGGAGCTGGGCGTTGGGGATTGGTATGAGGGAGTGCAGAGTGAACTCTACTCGATGCTGTTTTTCATTCAGGGCCTGTGCTGGCTGTCAGCGTAACTGTAAGGATACAGCTGACAGTGCTATTTTTAGCCTGACTGATGGACGCGGAGACCCGCCACTGCCAACGTGAGCAGAAGTGAGCAGCGTCTTTCCGGACACGTTCTGGACTCAGCCGTGCATCTCCCTCTTGCACGTGACCAGACTCGCCCCGGAATAGGAGCTCTTTGGAAATGGGAAGTAGTTTGCGTGGGGAGCGAATGACACCGTAATTTGTGCGGTGACACGAACAGCGGTTTTGCCCAAATTCTGCGGTGGCTGTTTTCTCCGTGCCTCTGCCCTTAAAGTGTGAATTGGAGGAGGGCTGGGCCCGGTCAGGGTGACCCGGCACCGGTCCAACTGTGACACTGGCGAAGAGATTCATTAGTCGGCACTTGTGGGTCTTAGTGAAGCGTTTCAAGTGACTGTCATGGGCAGAGTGTTTAATTAAATCGAGCAGACGGGACCAGACACTGGGAACGATGTGGGGGGACAGGGAACACTGAGGCGGAACTAGACAGGGGTGGCTGGTGAGATTTCTCAGATTTCTCTTATTCCAGCTGAGGTCTGGTTACACATGCAGATCTGTGCTTCCCTCTCGGAGGATGGAGCTGTATGGGTTCGAATTGTCCTGTTACTGACGGGCTTGCATTAACAGTCACAGGACATCCTTAGGTGCTCTGCCCCTGCATCACCAATCAGTCTTTCCGTTTGCCTGCGAGACTGCTGATTTATACTCCTGATAAACAAACAATAGTACTGTTTAGCAGGAAGTAAAACAAAAAATGTATATATAATGCATCTCCCAGTTCCTCCTGTATGCGAGGAACTCGTGTTTTGGTTCCGAATAATTGCAGCTGGAACAGTAAAACTGAGAGTTGAACCCTTCCCCCCCCCCCAGTGGTGATGGCTTGGAAATCTTGCCCATACTAATGACTATTTCCGGGCAACAGGAAGCTGCCCGTCAGCCCTGCAAGCTTGTTTTCCTGAGTGCCTCCAGGTTTCCTTTATCCCCATGCTTTTTGATGGCATGATCCTCATGCATCATGTGACTATAGTATGTAGTTGAAACTTAGACTTTAATAGGTTCACCGAGGTCCCAGATTCCCCGTTGACAGATGTGACTGTCTAGAAAGTAAATGGCGTTTCTTGTTTATGGTTGACATCCCTGCCTGTCCGAATCTTTAATATTCAGTTAGAGCAGGTTGTCCCAGTGCCACCCGGGGAGGGGGGGGGGGTGACACTGCCCGCAGACAGATGACAGCATTCTGTAAGCATTGTCAAGGACGCAGCACAGATGGGGGCTAGGTCAGAAAACGTGCGTGTGAACCTGCCCCAAGTCATGTCTGCCTCTTTCAAAAATGAATAAAGATCCTGTTATACAGAGGGAACCTGCCAGCACTGTGGACCGAAGCTGGAATTGTAAGTCAGGGTTTGCTGTGATGGAGACGAGACGAGGCCCGGCAGGGGTGGGGGGGGGGGATCCTGAGAGGGGAGGTCTCGGCTTTAAATCTAACCAGCACTGCTAGATATGCAGTAGCCACATTCACAAGGACGCTGTCTCCATTTCACCATGGGCACAATCCAGCTTCCCTGAGGAGCTCACTTTGACACTTCTGCCAGCAGTCACTGCTACCCTGACTGTTGCTGTTACTGTTGTTTTTGATGATGTGGTTGTTGTCTTTGTTGTTGTTTTGATGTTGTCATCTTCACTGTTGTTGCTGTCATTTGACGTTGTTCCTGTTGTTTTGATGTTATTGTCATCGCTTTTGGTGTCGATGTCGTTGCAGTGGTTGTCGCTATCGTTGCTGTTCTGGATACTCAAACTTGGTTGGATGCCGCTTCTCCTCTTAAGTTTGAGGAGGGCCTCGTCTGTATAGCAGCATACTGCGCACAGTGTGATCCAGTCTGGGGGCATCTTAGCAAATCCTGCTGTAATATGGGCAATATATACAATATATTTGTTTTAATTCTGTTTAATCATTCTGATATGGGTTTCATTTTATTTATTTATTTATTTATTATATTATATTTTTTTTGGTTTACATTTGCTTTCTGGCACTCATTGTAATGAATGAATGAATGAATGAATGAATTTGCTGTTATTGTTGTGCTCTGCTGGCATCTCCTCAAGCATGTTACCAGTTATCCTTTTCTTGTCACCTCAGCTGACTGTGAATAGCTTTCACACCATGAGTAAGCAGCCTCTTTGCCTTGCAGTCATACACACAGTTTGTTATGGGTTAATAAACACCCCCCCTCCCCTCACACTATGGAGACAGGATGAGTTTGGTGCTCGCATGCTTAGGAACCTGCAGTCCGTATTGCCCAGTTGCAGGCTGAACTATAGCCCAGTAAACCACAAGCAGTCTCCGTGGTTGACTGGCCAACCGTGAGGGTGAAGTCGACCTTCTGAAGAATTTTTCCAGTCTCTGTCAGCCGTGTTGACGTGGAGGCCGTCATCTTTGTGTAAAGTCTGTTCTGCTGTACATGATAACGATTTATTGAAAAGCAGAACCAATTATTCTGGTGTTTCCGTGTTAAATAACACCCCCCAGCAGAGCCGCAGGCAAACTGCCGTGCTCTGCCGTCTAAGCTGACCTATAAAAAGGCCAGATACTGCGAGCGTGGTGGGGGGGGGGGCAGCGTCCGCGTTCTCACCCCCACTGCCGCAGAGCTGTAACCCGATCCCCTGGGCCTCCATTGGCAGCTTTTCTTAGGCTCTGCACGGTATTTTAAGCTACGCTTTGGTTATCGGCAGTTGTTTACCGCCGCTGTTATCATCCGGGCCGTTCGCTGAATCAGTCTGTGGTGTACAGACGTGCTCTCAGTCCTTCGGATGGGCGACGTCTTGCCCTTCTGATGTGAAGCATCGCCCAGAGCAACGGGACCACAGGTGCCATGGAGTCTTAGTCACGATGGACACCAACTGGGAGCCACTAAACCAGAGCAGCGCGAAAGCCTTGGCATTATAACAACAAGATACATTCTAATACCGGAATTTTCCCTGAGGGTGGGGGAGGGGTAGGGAATGGATGGTCACCCTGTGACCGATGCCGCCCTCCAGGCCTTCGGTCTGCGGACGGAGGTCTCCACAGACGGAGCGTGCGTGCTAGGAAAACAAATGTCATCAGGGAGATCATTGAGCACGATTTGGCAGGACACGCTCATTAATCAAAGGCTTGGACGAGAGCGACAGACGCTTTGTCTTCTTAACTGCAGCTTGTGTCGCGATGGCACCAGCTCTCCTGTCCCCTGTACTGCTGACGGCTCTCGGGCAGGCTGCACACCCGCCCCGGGGCCCCTTAGGAACTCTGAATTCCCCAGGGCCCCTGGGCGAGCCTGCGGGCAGTAGGGCCCAAGGCCAGCAACACTGAATGAGGGATTTCTGGGGCTCGCAAAGACAGAATAACAATGAGACGTATTTAAGTAGCTGAAGAATGAGTTTCTGTTTTTTTTTTTTCTCTTTTCTTTTCTTTTCTTTTTTCTGGTGACCTAACAGGCTCACTGGAAACTCCTAGATGGCAGGAAGCACATACTGGGCTGAGGGACACATCATCCATGAGAACTGCTGCCTCTGCTCTTTATGCAGGAGTGTGGGGGGGGAGAGAGGGGGCACGTTTCAGGGCAGTGCCCCGGCACATGGGCCGTGCCCTACTCCACCTGCTCTCTCACCACCTGGTCACCAGGCCTCTGGTCCACACTGCTGTTGCCCCTCCCCCTCCACTTGACTGTCAGCTCCCAGACTCCATCGCACCTGTCCTGCCATGTTCTACATACCTGCCATATTTGTTGGTGGGTGGGGCATGGTGGCTCAATGAGTAGTATTGCTGCCTGACACCTCTAGGGGTTGCATATGTGCAGTTTACATGATCTTCCTGTGATGTTTGGGTGTTCTCCTACAGTCCAAAAACAAGCAATTAGACTAAATGGAATCTCTGAATAGCCTGTAGTGTGTATGTGGCCAGACTAGGAAAATCTGATGGATGGATGGATGGATGGATGGATGTATGTATGTATGTTTTAGTGCTACAGACTACACATGTAAACATGACTGACAGTCTTTAATCTCTTCTTTCCTGGAGTTTTTGATGATACTTTAGGGTTTATGTGATGTTTTTCTTTTACTTTCATAATTCTTGAAAAAATGTTCCACAGAATTCAGTATTTGTTTTATTACTCAGCTTTTTGATTCCTTGCCATGTTTTCCTAGAAATCGGACGGGTCACACAGTATTCAGAAGGAGAAATGACTGCCGCCTTCAGTCTTCTCTGTCTCTCTGTCACACACGCCGTGCAGCTTGAAGACTGAATAAGGTTGCAGGTAAAAACATCTGACTCTGTCTCATTTCCTTGCAGGCTTTAAGTGTCCCGTTTGCTCCAAGTTTGTCTCCTCAGATGAAATGGATCTGCACCTGGTTATGTGCCTGACGAAGCCCAGAGTGACGTACAATGGTAAGTCTGCCGCCTCACACCGTGACCCCTGACCTTTGACCCCTGACCTTCAACCACAGACCATGATGGACCTCCCCCTCCTTACAGCGATTACTACATCTTGCTGCCAGCCTTTGGCAATCTAACTGAATAAAATGACCACTGCTTGTGTGAATTAGGATTAGCCTCTACTGTTAGCAAAGTTTAAGTATTATGTTAATCTGAGCCTAAAATATTCCCACTTATTTTTCACTGCATTTGTGCAGCCAGTAGCATCCTGGGTTTGTTGACATAGGAGTTCTGGACCACATGGTCCAGTCCAAATGTCGTTGGAGATCTGATTGGAGTAAGCACTGGACAGCTCCTGCTGCGACAGACTGTAAATAAACAGTAGAGCTAGGAGGAGTCCAGCGATCCTGGATATCCAAGGACCCATGAGTCAAAGTCAGGCCAGGCTGCCAGAGGTGCTGCCGGTTGCTTTAATTAACTTGAGTCCCAGGCTCCGGCCTGTAAGAGAGATTGTCTCTGTCTGTTATACCCACATGCACACTGTCGCACATATACACACGCGTGCGAGCTCACACCTCTCCCACCCCCCCGTTTCCGCCTCTATCGTTCCATCTTCTTCGAGTGGCTGCTACCATCTTTCCTGATAAACACGCCCACGCTGCAGTGTGGCATGCTGGGAAGGCACCTGATCGCGAGCAGCGCTGACTCCTCCATACGAGGTGAAGGAATTCCCCCACCCTGCCTGAGGAGTCTGTCCTCTGAAAGTCCTCTGGCAAAGGCTTGGAGAGCGATGCTGGGCGTAGAACTCTGGGAGGAAGATCACCTGGGAGAGGAGGGCGACGCGTTCATCCCGTCTATTTGACTCCGTCCTCATTTTCTGTGGATTGTTTCCTTCATGGCATATCAATTAGCTGAAGAAGCTTAATTAGTCGGAGAGCACGCTCGGGCGTGTCGCACAGTTGTTCACAGGTTTTCATGAGGCCTGTAAGGATTCTGGTCCCGGCTTTTTAATACTGCATAAGGCAGCCATTTTTAACCACTGTATATGTCAGGTGTTGCAGGATTTGGTGTTCTGGAAATTTCTGCAGACAGGTATTATGTAAATATCCCAGCATGGTTTCTGCTGTGCTCCTGGCTCTGGTACCGTCCTGGGCCTGAGTGTAACCCGGGGAGTGTAACCCGGGGAGTGTAACCCGGGGAGTGTAACCCGGGGAGTGTAACCCGGGGAGTGCTCACTGCTGAGCCTTTTGTGCTTGTGACACTGTGTGTGTTGCTGATTACAGGAAGGCGGACAGGGGGGTGTTGAGTAATGTGGAATCTAGCAGGTTTGAAGTGCTGGGCACAGGGAGGGGGGGGTGTGCATTGATGGCAGCGTCAGCTTAGAACCATAACATGGCCTCGTCTCACAAGACCAGCATGTTTCCTACAGCAGTTTGTTTTTCAGTCGCAGATAAGAATCCAGCTGACGTTTGATTAAAGTCACGACAAGTCGATCTGGTAGCTGAGCGTGCGTGGATTGGTCTGGCCTTCATCAAAACCTCCTCGGCGATTATGTTTCTTGGCACAGGATGACTTTATCAAAGTGTGTGGTTGAGGTTTCAGGACCATGAGGCATTATCAGGTGGACTGTTTTAGTGCATTTTCTTCCCACCGGGGCGGGGGGATCTCGACACGTGTCTGAAAGCTGAAAGTTCAGTCTGGCTTCTGGATTTGCGTTATCATCCATTTTAGTAATTGAGATAATTGTTGTGTGTTTTCACTGTTCTCCTCCATCCGTCCTGGAGCGGCTTGACTTTGATTCTGGGATTCTGATTGTCTTGGAAATCGTAAAGCCAGCCTCTGATAAACCCAGCCTCTGATAAAGCCAACCTTTAAGGCTTCGCACTGCTTAAAACCCATCCCAGCACCGCTGCAAACAAAAGCAAATTTTTTCATTACCTGAGCAAGACAGCTGTGAAATTGATTCTCACAGAAGGCAGTCGTTAAATAGTTAATGCACAGTGGCACATTCGTGTGGACGTGCTGTTGAGCCGCGGTGATTCATCTCTGGCACAGCATTGCGTCTGACGCGGACCTTTCTGTGGGTTTGGTAAATAACCTTTTTTAAGCAGTTTTTTTTTTCTTCAATGCTTACATTTTTCAAGAAGGTTCACCAAAAGCTGACGCCATTTCACTGTCATGTTCCTGTGTCTGCTCTCATTTTCGTTTATTCGTTGCCCCCCCCCCCCATTGAATCCTCTTCCAGCTTTCCTTTGTGTGACACTGGAAATTACCCTCACCCCCCGATTCCCCCACATGGTCCAGCCCACATCTGATTCCCCCACAGTGATTCCACCAGCATCTCACGTGGCTAATTATCCATCTGTCAGCTGATGCCATCAACCGCCACCGCCGCTGGAGTGTAAACAGATCGATCTCCACGGCAACGTAGTTGGCAGGGTTACCGGCTGACGCACGCACATCCTCCCACTGGCCCCCGGGCGCGTGTCGTGTGCCGGCCTTCTTGGGGGGGTGGGGGGCAGGGGGGTGTTTGGAGAATCTACACCTCTCTGGGGGGTGCTCAGAGTGAATGATGGAGAGCGGGAACGCCCCTGATCACTGTTGAACCCCCCCATCCCCACAAGTTGTAGTTTTCATGAGGTTTTCCAGTTTTGGGTGTCTCTTTGATTTGTTTCTCATTTTCCATGATTCCTGTAAGTCTATTAGATGCTCTAAGACACCCAAGAGAGACCTCGATTGGAAAGTCTGAAGAAATATTTCTAAAGGCTCGTCCAGGAATGACATCGAGATTGCATTTCCAGATGTGAGGCCGAATTCATCTGAGACGCTTGGTCTTTTACCCTCTTTCACTCCATATCACAATTCACATGCACTGTTTGTCAGAAAAAAAGCCCCAACTAAAATTACAATGGCAGGGAACGGACTTGGGCAGACGGCCTGCCGTCGCTGGAAAGAACTGAATGCAAAAAAGCTGATGAGAAAACAGATTGTGTTGAGAGGCTGCTTTGCCGTGAAAATCTATATCTGCAGGCGGGCTTGGCTGTTTGAGGGGGACACGCTGTACCCACACCACTGTCATCGAGACTGAACCTCCCCAAGTCAGGAGCCATGATAAATGAGAGGAGATTTCCCAAACACGTTAGACGCTTACAAATTGCTCTGCCCAGCTCGACACACGATGATCACATGGTGTCTGTGGCTGATTAGCACCCAGAGAAGCGATACTCTTAGCTGTCCGGGAGCGGCCGTTGAACGCTGGCTTGTCTAACCTGCCTTTTGGCTGGGTTTTGTTTTGTTTATGAAGCTCATGTAGAGACTGAGGTACGATAAGAGCACTAAAGTAGGGTGAATATTTACTTGAATATTTACATTTTATTGTATATGTAAAGTAGGAGTAAAGGGCTTCTACCATCTTCTGCTTTGTGTTGGGTTGTTTTTCTGGCCTGCTGCCCTTTCTGTTGCTTGTTTAGATGCCCTGTGTGCGGCACCGCGATGGGAATCTGCCCAGTCACAACATTTCGACGCCAAGGCCTCTTTGCCGCTTCAGAAAGAGAGGCTTCCCTCGGTCAGACACGGTTGGCTCGGCACGGTAGAGCACGCGTTCAGGGTGGCGTTAGAAGCTGGGCATCTCGCCCACAGTGTGAGGATTGCAGAGAGACCGTGAAAAGAGAGTCGAGGCATGTAGGGTTATGCAGCAGTTTAATTATACGTTTTAATAGGACTTTGTGCTTGGACAAGTTTAAGGCTGCAGATATTACAGACTCTTCTTCAGGTGCCTTAAAGAGATTGGTGTCTTTCAAAGAAAAAGACCTTATCCATATTTGCCCATTTTCCTTAAAGTATTCTGTAAACCTTTTCCCTTAGGGGGAGGGGAATAATAGTTTTGTGTTGTGGTGACATTGGGAGATTGTTTTTTTTTTTCGTGGCCCAGTGTGACCAGGATGGGACGTCGCGCATCCAGTTGGGTTATTAGCTCATGCGGGAGGAGTCTCAGGGAGCATGTTAAGGCTTTTGTAAGTGAAGATTATTAGGCTGGTTGAAGAAGGTCTGTGTAGCATTCTTCACTGTGAAGCAAAAGCCGCACTTTGATGGGTGTATCAGGGATTCACGTGTGACGTATGGGCTCGCCATCCGTGGAATGTGTAGTGATGCTAATGCTAATTAGCGCTGCAGCCATTGATTCCCGGCTCATCGTAGCGGCGCCTGTGGCTAAGCGACCAGGGCCTGCCTGCCTGCCTGCCGGTCCCTACAGCCTGCCTGGTAGGTGTAGTATCACTGCAATGGAATGCTTGCTGTCATCCAGAAATGTCCCTGTCCTGCCGCTGTCATCCTTTCTCAACCTGCATGCTGTAAAGCAGGGTTATTCAACTCACGGTCCTCGAGGTCTGAGCACTGCTGGTTTTCCAGCCTTCCTTTACCTGTCAGTCAGGTGTGAAGC
>JAODLC010000140.1:24374329-24386230 GCA_026781145.1 Hippopotamyrus pictus | reverse complement strand
CAGGGGTTATTACTTTATAATAATACTGAAGAAATACAGCTTTTATTGTCATAACTTTAAAGAGAACAGATATTTGGTCATGTTTAACGTCCCAAAGTTCTCGTTTCTTTTACATTGTTTTTTCACCAAATACTAAATTTGTCTTGTGTGAAATTTAATAGACATGAGTTATATAATTCATGCAAATTTTTTCATTCTCTAGGAGAGGGAAATGAACCACCATCGAAAGAACGGCGCTGTATGCAACCTAAGGAGTGTGTTTCTGGTTCAGTGAATTTAGGATTTAAAAGTATTGGAATTAACACCACATGCTGTTCTACTGACCTCTGCAATGCTAAAATTAATCATGGTAATTACAGATGCCTGTACACCAACTGTGCTCTAAATAATTTAACCAGGTCTGGATCAAGTCAGGATATTATAATGATTATAAACTACTGGTTTGCCTTGCACATTTTGAAACGAAACCACCTAAAACAATTGCTTAATGTCTGGAGCCATCAAGGTGTTAAAGGTAGTTAGCTATGAAATGAGGTATTAATTTAATGAGGTACTTAAACCAGGCAGATGGGAGAATAATTAAACCAAATTCTTCAAGAAAGATGAGAGAATATTTACAACTACTCTTATGGTTCTATTTATTTGTAGTAACCAGTGTCTAGATTATACCCTGATATTAATGACTAACATTGGTGTCATTTATAAATCTTTATCAGTGACTTGGTATTGTTGGTCTCTTTTGTAGAATATAGTAAGCAATCCCTCAATGGGAAGAAATGCTACACATGTTCTGAAAGAAACTGCACATCAACTGTCAATTGTCTGGGAGACGAAAATAGTTGTGTCAAAACGACAGGTAAGAGTTTGACTTTTTAATATAATGCTGTTTATATCTGTGGCCAACAGCATCACCACTGTGTATTACAATCTGTTCTATTTCCAGGGTACCGATAACTGATAAATTAGCCAAATAGATATATAGTAAAAATTTGTCATTTTAGGTGTGTTTTAGAGTATGTAAAACCTACTATTCAAGTGTGCCTTGTAATTTTTTTTATACTATCGTGTTGTTTTCAGAGATTGATGGCCATATTACAATGTCGAAAGGATGCATTTCCAGTAGTTTGTGCGCTGCAGCTGATATACCTCTACTGAACACCAACTTCGGCCAAATCACCTGCTGTAAAGGAGACCTGTGTAACGCAGCTCACAGTCATGCTGGGCTCAGTTTACTGCTGTTGCTGCCTCTGGCCTGTTTCAGCCTCTTCCACTGAACTTCTGTTACTTCACTTTTGTAGTAATATGTGTTTTTCAGGCTTTGATTTTTGTTTATACTCAATATATTAGTTAATTTTCTGTAAAATCTTTGTATAATGACGGAACAGAAGTTTGGCATTTTCAGTGTCACCATTTTGAGCCCACAGTGATCAAGACACTGGCGTGTCTGTGGTTTTCCTGTTTGTTCTACAATGGTGTGCGTGCTAAGGATCAGCTGATGCATTACGGTAACAGAGGTTGGCAGTTTTACTCAGTTTAGTTTTCCATTTAGAGCAGGGATGCCCAACTCTAGTCCTTCATTTTAGTGTTCTCCAGTCCTTCCAGAGTTCTTCATTTTTGGGTTTCCCCTCATTTAACACACCTGATTCAACTCCTTGTGCTAATTACCACACAGCTCTTGAGCTGAATCATTTATGGTGGAACAGGGAACTAAGCTACACAGGGCTCTGGCCCTCCAGGACTGGAGGTCAGCACCCCTGATTTAGAGGAATGGTGAATACATTCAAGTTTTTTTTATTTGTCATTCTTTATTCTGACTTATCTCTGAACAGGATAACAATCAAAAGGAAGCCTAGTTATAATAACTAAGTACACAATGGTTAGTTAACACAAAATCACCATACCTCTGGATACAACCCCAGAAACCTGTATAACACAACTAACCATGATAAATGACAAGTTATTCAACAGCAACATATTTCATATCAAAATATACTGACATATCACATACTGCAGTAAGGTCTCCAACTATGGTCCTGAAGGACTACTGTCCAGTAGGTTTTTTATCCTTCCTGGCTTCTGATGAGCCACACCTGTTCTCAGGTAAATATCAGGAATAGGTATGGCTCATCAAAAGCCAGGTAGAATGGAAAACCAGAGACCACAGTTGGAGACCCCTGTTCTCTAATGTGTGACATGCATATTGACATTGAAAATTGGCTTCTGAGGCGGGGATGTCTGACCTAGGATAACTGACAGAGTGACAGAAAGCCCAGCACAGGTTAATGTGTTACATGTTCCAGTGTTTTCTTTAATCGCTTTGCTTTTTTATAAGTTGAACTCATTTTCGTTCCCAGAGGTACAGGTAAACATTCATTTGCAATACAAAAAAAATCTCTATTACTGGTTTAAATGAATGTCTAATATACAAAGAAAAACAATCATTCCTGTATTATGTATTAATGGTCCAGTGCATTTTAACTTCACATTTACTTCTAATTCACAGCAAATAACAATACCCAACTTAAATATTCATCATCGGTATGTAGCATCATACACATATAGGGTGACCAGATGATCCATGTCAGGGAGGACACTTTGAGCTACTTCGGGTTTTACAAACTACTTCCAAACTGAAAGGCTCCTGTGCACGGCTAAATAGTCCAGCTCTTGTGCTTTGACTGGTTTGTTTCCTTGATTGAAAGACTCATCCAGCTGTTTCACATTAGCACTAGTGGCACATGCATGATTATAGGAGACTGACCAATCAGCACACAGCAAGAACTCTACTCAGGTGAAATCCAGGTCCTTTTAATTGAAATGGTAATTTACAATTCCTGTCCTAGCTCAGAGTGTCCTCCCTGACATGGATTGTCTGGTCACCCTATACACATAACTAATGAAAAGTAATGACTTCTCCAAACGTAATACTTGCCTAACAGTCCCTACATACTCCTCAAGGTTTTAAGAGTTACCCATTATATATTTCGTTTTATATTTCAGGATTTTAACAGTTTTACCCACCTGATACTGAAGTGCGTTAGATGTTCTGGCGTTTTCTTTAATCCGTGTTGCCAGGTCCAGCAAAAGTCTATTTCTGCTTAAAATCCCCACCGGAAGCTGAAACCAGCCCAATATTTGAAATCCCAGTGTACTGTATCTCAAAGAAACAAACCACTATTTTGCGCGCTGATCACATTCAAATGTTCGACATTTTAAAACCAACGACAGACGCGCGCTCTTTTCTGTCACTGTCAGTCTGCACGCACGTGCACACGCATTTACATGTATTTGACAGTTGTATTACCTTGTAAATATTCTGTAGGATCTGCTAACTATGTAGCTAATTTTAGGTTTACAATGGAATGACGCAGATTTGCCAGCATCGTTCCTGCGTGACAGCTGGCGGCGCTGCTTCCGTGCGCGTCTGTTTCTCACTTTCGGTGCCTAGCGATTCAGTATTATTCAGCATTAGGAGCCACTTGCTTTCATAATAATTAATTTCTTTTCCCCTTTACAGTATGCTACCGTGGAACATTATGAAAGCAGCCAAAAAACCCGCAACCTCCTAATATATACCTACAACTGCATTTTCAAAATAACCAAATTGGGCGAAAAGACCGCAGACCCGCTACCTGCCTTCTTCCTTTTTTGATCTTTGCCATAACCAACGGTTACCCTATCACTAGTAGCACGGCGCCCTCTAGTGGATGGCTGTTAAATCACATAAATCTCATAGAAATGGGCATCACTGTTGTAAAAGCCGTTTGAAATACAAAATTAAAATAAAATTACAGGGGTGCCTTTTTATTCCTTTATATCTTCATATATTCTTTATATGTAACTTATCTTTTGAAGTCCAATTAGCTTCCAGTCTGTTACAATAACAGTTCTATCCTCAACAATCAGTTAAAACAGGGGTCTCAAACTCCAGTCCTGGGGGGCCGGAGTCCTACACAGTTTTTGGTTCACCCTCATTTAACACATCTGATTCAACTCCTTGTGCTAATTACCACACAGTTCTTGAGCTGAATTATTTGTGCTGGAACAGGGAAAGAACTAAGCTACACAGGGCTCCAACCCCCCAGGACTGGAGTTTGAGACCCCTGAGTTAAAATATCAGATCAGCACTAGGCTATGCTTATATCATATAGACATGTATGAAATCGAGAGATGAATTGGCATTTTTATTTATCTAGAAGTATCACATATTCATCATTCAACTAACCTCTGTCATGATAACACGCTAGCAGGACGTTTTTCTGTTAAAAACTTTCCGGGTTTTTTTTTCCCCCACCTCATTCACTCACAATGCGCAGATGCCGTGAGGTAGCAGCAGTTCTTAAAGTAGCAGCACCAAATTTTACTAAAGGAAGGCAGTATTACACCACTTGGTAACATTATAATGATTACTGATTCCGTATTAACATGTATGCAGTGAGACAGAATGGGGTTTCAAAGCTACAGACTGAAACACAAAAACTAATGAAGCAGCGAGTAATAATTAGATGCATTTCTATGAATTTTCACATACCCAACCTTCCTCTCCTTTAAGATTAATATGACAAGTCAGAAATATTTTTTTTTAATTATACTAAGAATTGCATAATTGACATAATAATGTTATTTCCTACCATTATACAAAATATTTGATTTCTGAAAATACTTGATATCTGAACCTGAATTGCAGATATCCACAATTTCATTTTTACTAGTACAAATTCTGGTCTTATTTATTTATTTGAAATTCACTTCACTATTACATTCACTTATCCTGTTGTCTAGCCGTCTGGTTGTCTATGTTCACTGTCTGCAGGAGCACATGCAAGCAAGCATTTCATTGTACACGGTACTCATACTTGTACATATGACAATAAAGAATTGAACTGAATTGAAAAATACAGTTTTTACTAGTAAAAATTTCATTGTAGATATTTTGAATTCATATCATATTCTTGCTGGTAACAATAGATTTTTACTAGTTAGAATGCAATTTTTATTAGTAAAAATTCAGTTATGCTGAGTAAGCCTTAGACAATCTGGCTTGCCATAAGATATACATACATATACACGTGCAGTGTTTCTTCTGGTAACATCTATCCACCCAATAAACCAATCATCTAATCCAATGCCTTGGTGACTTGCTCTGGAAGCCCGATTCCTGCACCCACCCCCCATGCATGCATTATGGAATTCACTTAATGGCACTAATAGACTGTATTGCACTGTAATTTAGCCGATACTCTTATAAAGCTTTTATAAAATGAACTTAGGTATTTTCTATGGAACAAAAATACAGATGAGGTGGATAAACAGAACAGGCATTTAATTAAGTGGGGGCGATGACACATCTCTCTTATGCCCCATTCACATCAGGGTCACCAACTGTCACGCATCTGGCCTAACACTCACACTGTCAGACTGTCACGTTCACACAAGAAATCTTACCGCAAATCTATATTATTCCCTATGGCACAGAAAGCCTGGTGGGGGCATAATAAACACTAACATGCACAGTGCTCCCAATACAGCTGCACCTCATCAGTTAAATCACAAGCATGCATTAATGTAACAGGGGCAGCAGTAAGCAGAAGTGGAGACAGAGATGTGAGCAGAGGCGATCCTAGGGTCCGTTGGGGCCCCAAGCAAAAATTCACTGGGGGCTCCCCCTCTAACCAGTTTTTGTTTTTGTTTTTTAATACATTTTGCTCTTGTTCGCCATCTAGTGGCTTGGGGGCCCCAAGCAGCTGCCTGCCCTGCCTGCTGACAAGATGCGCCTCTGGATGTGAGTGGCTTTAACAATAACAGCATTTGAGCTCACAGTACTGGCATGTCACCCTGTTATCCCACATTGAATTATGCAAACTTATTAAGCTGTAAATGATCACTGTTAACACATCCAAAGCAGCATTTCAGAGCAGGGAAACCCATTGCTTTAAGGTCATTAACGTACAGTGAAAACAACCTTGCAATAATGCAAAATTGACTCACCAGTGACGAGCCGATGAAGCTTCATAAAGCTTACAAGGTATATCCCATATTGTTCCGGAATGTGTTTCTTGAGTATTTGAACCTAGTGGGTTTCGGTGAGGCTGTATGTCAGCAGGGTCTGATTGTGCTATGCTATGTATTTACAATAAAGTATTGTGAAGAATGTGGGACAAACTGAATAATTGTTGTTAAATTGTTGCCAGTTAGGTGCGTGCATGTGACCGTTTTCACTTGTTGCAGTTTAGAAGGGAGTTTTTAACCACAGGTACCAGCAGGCCAAACAAAATGCAGCTTTAGCAGTTGTGGAACCAAAAATAGGGATTGTCTATGGTGTTTACAACGGACACGGAGTGCTATTGACCTTAACTGGGGATATAGTTGGACAATGGATGGAGTACTTTGAGGACCTCCTGAATCCCAATGACACACCTTCCTTGGAGGAAATAGAGTCGGAGGGCTCTGAGGAGGACTTACCTATCACTAAGGCTGAGTTCACTGTGGTAATCAAGAACTCTACAGTGGTAAGCTTCTGGGATTGGATGACATTCACTCTGAGTTCCTGAAGGCTCTTCAAGATTCAAGAACTTTATTGTCATTTCACACATGCTGTTGAGCGAAATTAAGTACTCAGGTCCCAGAGAAGTCACAGAGCTAGTCACACACACTTTTAAATATAAAGATGAAAATTAAATATAAAGGTTTTGGAGTAGGGGGCGGCATTGTGGTGCAGTGGTTAGCACTGTTGCTTCACACCTCTGGGACCCGGGTTCAAGTCTCCGCCTAGGTCACATGTGTGTGGAGTTTGCATGTTCTCCCTGTGTCGTCGTGGGGTTTCCTCCAGGTACTCCGGTTTCCCCCCCACAGTCCAAAGACATGCCGAGGCTGATTAGAGTTCCTAAATTGCCCATAGGTGTGCATGTGTGAGTGAATGGTGTGTGCGTGTGCCCTGTGATGAGCTGGCACCCTGTCCAGGGTTGTTGCCTGCCTCGTGCCCGTTGCTTCCGGGATAGGCTCCGGACCCCCCGCGACCCAGTAGGATAAGTGGCTTGGAAAATGGATGGATGGATGGGTTTTGGAGTATAAATTAGCATTATGTACAATGTCCAATACGCAGAAGCAGACATAGAATGGATGCAACATAAATAGATCCAGGTAATTTACTATACAGCAGACTGTTGATTTGTTAGGTTGTCGTAGCAAGCATGCCTCTTCAAAATTGCCTAGAGGTTGGGGACAGTGCCTCTGAATGGACAGACAGAGTGGTGATCCCAAGCTTTAAGAAAGTGGACTGGAGGGTATTTTTAAACTTCAGGGGAATCACACTCCTCAGCTTTCCTGGGAAGGCCTACATTCAGGTTTGACCAACAGATAGACCCTCCTCTCCTGTACCATGGCATAGGCCTTCCCAGGATAGCTCAGTAGTGTCATAAAAAGCTGACACCATCTGACACCTTCCCAGGAAAGCAGAGCAGTGTTATAATAGTCTCTACTATCCTGGTCATGAAACACTGGACCAGGTCTTTGCCCTCACAAGGATATTGGATTATATCTCTCAGCTGGTCTGGAAGTGACATGGTATCTTTCTGGAGGGGATAGAGGAGGTGGCAGGGGAGAGGCGGGTCTGGGCATACCCGCTATGATTGTTACCCCTGCGACCCAGACATGGATAAATGGTGGACAATGGATGGACTGAAGGATGAATGGTTTACAATGGTATAGATTTGGGTATGGATGGTAAGAATATGTGTCTACCAATATTGTGGGAGTAAGTACTGTGTGTATTTAAAGAGGCAGGGTGGTTCAGACAAGATTTCAGGTGGTTCGGAAGGTGTGATGGTCCATGTGTAGCTTTAATAAACTGAAGGGGACTTTATTACAGAACAAAAACTTAACCAGAAATCAAAAGGGCCGTGAGGGGTCAAAAGAAGAGGCCAGGAGGGTAAACCAGAAGGAACAAGGCATGGGGGGTATTTTCCGTACGTCGTTTAAATCATCCGAGATCAGATGCCTCATCTTGGATGAGTTAATGCCAGTGAGACTCATCCAGGATAAGTCGGTTTTTCAAACGCAGCTGTGCAGTAGATTAGTCTAGCTGGATCCAATCATCCGAGATCAGATGCCTCATCTTGGATGAGTTAATGCCAGTGAGACTCATCCAGGATAAGTCGGTTTTTCAAACGCAGCTGTGCAGTAGATTAGTCTAGCTGGATCCAATCATCCGAGATGATTGTGCATGCCCATGCTGCTTGAAAAGCCCATATACATCGAGTCTAGAAAACTTGATCGGCAAGTCTCTCATTGGCTTCCACAAAATGGCAAAAAACAGGGGGCAATTTTTCACACAGTCCAAGCAGGACGTTTTCTTAGAGGGCATGATGAATTCAAAGATTTAATATCTACTAAAAGAAACACATCAAAAGCAGCCCAAACCAGAAAAGACAGCTGGCAAAAAGCGTCCAACAAATTAAATGTGTAAGTAATATGTAGTTATTGTATTTATCACTTGAATGTAGCATTACGTTTGTAATGTTTCATTATTATTTTGTCATAATTACAAATCAAATACAAGCACAATCATGCAGGACATGGGAACAAGTTAAAGTGAAGTACAAAAATACACTTCAAACTGGTAAACACGACAGTTCATTCATATATATGTGTGTGTGTGTTTGTGTGTATGTGTGTGTGTTAATTTTATATATATGAAATGTAGGAAATCTTTAACATTTATAAAACATGCCTTTTGAAGCTAATAAGAAGAAGGCAGTCAAAACCTTTGGAAATTCTGAATAATGAGAATATTAGTTTGACTTTTTAAATTCTTTATAGAACTGTAATTTAATTGACCATGAAACACACACATTACCTGCAATGGCATAAAATGCCTCTTTAATTGCCTGCACTCACAGGTGTCCGGGAAAAACAATGAAACCCCGAAGGAAATATTTTAGGCCCAAACAGACTTCGTGAATTGCCTGGCAAACTGTACTCTTTGATATACTGTATTTTCAGCATCGCCTACAGTATGCAAAAAAGTGCCGCTTGCAAAATATCTCAAGGCGACGCACATTGTCTGTGTGGCTGTGAGCCCGACTTCGCTTAGTTGGACTTGTACTATATGGAGCTAATAAATATTTAAGATATAATATTCAATCTCTGCTGAAGTGTTATCTTTGGAAAAGAATATCATCTGGCAACAATAAAGGATCTTGCCGATCGTGCAAAACCGTCTCAATTTGAAATTCCCTTCTTATTATTTGTGCACCGACTGCAATTGGTCGCTCATCCATAAATGGCAAGGCCTTGACTGAATGAATTTCCATGCACAGACACTGATTAAGTGTGTGAGCTAATCCTTGTTTACATAGAACAGGGGTGGCCATTCTTATCTGCAAAGGGCCGGTGTGTAAAAAACCTGCATATACACCGGCCCTTTGCGGATAAGATTGGCCACCCCTGACATAGAACAACCCAGCTCCGAGCAGGTTTGAGGATTTGGATGTGCCGCTATGACAACACATCCAGCAAGAGTTTCGAAAAAACGACAGATCCAGGATCATGCCAAATCGTCAACAATTACATCCGACTAAACGAGTAATCCACGTACGAAAAACACCCCCATGACCTAAAACCCAGGGAATAACTTGGAGAAAACACTAACAAAGAAGACAAACACCAACAAACCACGAGTGGGAGCTAACAAACTGCACAAAGAGACCGACAATGACCGACAGGGGAACAGGGCTGGGACAGGCACATACAGAACATAAGAACATAGGAAAGTTATAAATGTCCGGAGGCCATTTGGCCGATCGAGCTCGCTTAGAGGAAATTAATCTTTTAAAGTTGGCAGAATCTTGTCAGGTACAGATTTGTAGGAATCTAAGGTTTTAGCTTGCACTACCCCTTCATGCAGGCTATTCCATACTACAGGTACGAGTGTGAGGAGATATTCTTTCATAGATCTAAACCAGGGGTCTCAAACTCCAGTCCTGGAGGGTCCGCAGCCCTGTGTAGCTTAGTTCTTTCCCCCTTCCACCACAAATGATTCAGCTCAAGAGCTGTGTGGTAATTAGCACAAGGAGTTGATTCAGGTGTGTTAAATGAGGGTGAACTGAAAACTGTGTAGGGCTGCGGCCCTCCAGGACTGAAGTTTGAGACCACAGATCTAAACTAAAGTGTTCCCCCACTAATTTCTGACTGTGGCCACTGGTTCTTGAATTAGAACTTACTTTGAAGTGACAATTTGGATGAATAGCATCTTAACCAGTTTCCAATCCAATCTGCTACATGTCCTAATATACCTGCTGCTTTGTGTCTTTTGTGTGGATGTACATCAAAGGCCTTCTGGAAATCTAAATAAATCACACTGAAGGCTTTGTTTCAAACAACTTCCCTTGTGGCCTCCTCAAAAAATTCAAGCCAATCAGTCCGACAGACAGGAGCCACCCCTCCTGAGAGATGGTCCAAACAAATAACTTTATACAAGTCACAATTAGCTGATTAAGATCCACCTGTGTCCAATCAAATTGTCACATGGTCTGTCACATGATGTCTGAATAATTTATTTTAGCATTGAAATATTGGCAAAAAAAAAAACTCTTAACATTGGCCTTAGACTGTAATGCAAGTTTCCTTTCTGCATTTCTCTTAGCACATCTGATATTATTTTTCAGATTGAGCTGTAGGTTTAAATGCTCCTGCTTTATCCCAAAATCTTTTGTTTCTTTCCACTGATGGCACATAGCCCTTTTCCTCTTGACTTTCTTCTTAACTTCAGTTGAAAACCACCTTGCCTGCATTTTCCCAAGTTTGTTTTTGCAAGAAAACAGTATGGACTCGCCTTGAGCATGAAGTAATGTGCTTTTAAAAAATTTCCACGCCTCTACTACAGTTCTGGTATTTTCCTCCTTCCAGTTTACTGTCTCTAATTTCCGTCTCATCCCACTATAATTTGCCTTCCTAGCATTATAAATATTTATTCCTGACTTTGCTTTATGGATATGAAAATTTACCTCAAATTTAACTACGCTATAATCACTACTGCCAAGTGGATCAAGAACCTCAAGTTCATTGATCCTGTCTCAAGCTTAAGGTCGAGAATGACTTCTGCTCTGGTGGGAGATTTCACAAATTGGGTGAAAAAGCAGTCTAGTACCATTTCCACCATATTGAGTTAATTTACTGTAGAGCCTATAACCATGTCCCACTGTATAACCGGTAAATTAAAGTCACCCATAACAAACACATCATTTTTATTACTCATTCCCCTGATATCATTATATAATGTTCTGCTCCCCTCTCTATACAAACAGATAAACACCAGGTGAGAGACAGGTGAAAACAATTCACTAATGAAACACCAGGGTAGGAGAAATCAGGAACAAGAGGGGGGTGAAACAGGATGACCAGCGACATCTGCTGGCCAAAAGGGGACATGACATGACTGACAGAGACAGATTCTGACACCTAAAGAAAACGTAAGACCTCTAAGTGACACACCAAAAGTATAACTAAGTAACTACCATATGATGTCATACAGACACATGCAAACCCCACTGTGATATTCTTCTGAGATCAAATGTTACTGCTACCTAGATATTTTCATTAGTATTATTCAGTATAATATTTTAAGCCTACCATAAAATTCATTGGTTATTGGAATATCCATTATGTGGCAAATTCATGGGCATTGTTTTCGAATACATACGTCTACGCTTCTCACACCAGCAAATATACGTAATAGGACTTTTACGAGAAATATGAAACTTAAGTTGATGTTTGAGCCATAAATGTGTGGAACATGAAACTATACAAACAGAAAAACAAACCGGGACACCTGTACCCGCAGTTTCAGTTATCCATGTTTTACCGCAGTCCAAAAAAGAATTGGGTTCATAAATGTTGAACCGC
>JAODLC010000140.1:24329826-24349574 GCA_026781145.1 Hippopotamyrus pictus | reverse complement strand
AGTTCTAGGTCAAACTGGTTTGTTCGACTTTCAATAAATTCGAGTTCTAGTGAGTTCGAGAACCGAGGTACCACTGTGTATTGTAATCATTTGCTCAATCTAATATTGTTGTGTTGGGTACCTGTGGGGCAGGAGATGGGACGGGGTGGGGTTGGCAACTCACCTCAGGTTGGTCAAACTGGGGTGGTTCTTTAGTGCCTCTGCGAACGCTGTGGCCCCCTCGTCTCCGATGGGGTTACCCCACATCCTGCACACGGGAAAGCACCGTGAAACACGGCCCCCCAGGTCCCACGGGGAACAGCAGCAAAGGCGGTGTTTTTTTAACATTACCCAATATCAAAGATGGTTTTGCTCTTCTGAACCGCACTGGCCAAGCACTTCCCCCCTACACTGGTGATTTCGTTACACCCAAGTCTAAAGAGAAAGAGTCAGGATACATTGTCAGAACACAAACTGCGTGCCATTTGTTTTCTTTTTTTTAGTGTCGCCATCTTGTCTTGAAATATGCAGACTACCAAGGGCTTAGTTGTTACATAACATCTAACAGTTCCTTTTTCTGGCTGGTAAATATCGGAAGCCAGACATTTTCACATTAGAATGAGAAGTATGTATCACTATGCAATTCCTGTTATCTGAAGTTTGGCAGATAAACCAGACATCTGCCAAAACCAAGACCTAATGTCACAGTGTAATTGTGCCAGCAGCCATTCAGCATTTGTCTACAGATAACTCCATTCCTCAGATATCAGCTCCATTCCTCAGATACCAACTTCCCACAGAAGCCATATCACGTTAGTGACACATTTTCAGATAATTTTCAGAAAATCTCTGCTAAAGACCCAGTATCATGATGAGTGTACCTGTGAAAGCAAAGGCCCCATCACACACTCTAAACCATGCTAGTGTGTATCGGAACAATAAGCTACTGGATATATCAAAAGATGTGGGTAATTTTTATCATTATAATTATATATTCCACCCAGATTTACAGAAGTTCATGAAGTGTGAATGAAATTAGACATGTGACATTTCAGTGACTAGTCTTGATACTAAAATTATATTCTCTAAAATTTAGCTTGTTAAAAATGACAGAAATATGCACATACATTATTTATAATGTTCGTTATTATTAACCACATATTGCAAAACAGACCAAAGTTTAAAAAACAGAACATACTTGACAATTCTCAAACTTGGGCATTGCTCAATGATCTGAGCAATCAGTTTGGCTCCAACATCTGTGATGTGATTCTTGTAAAGTCTGTGTAATAAAACATTTGATTAAAATATGGCAGCATGTTCTCACAACCAAGGGGGTTCTTTTTAAGCAGGGTGCAAAATTAGCTTTTTGACTCACTGGCCAAGGTGGTTGGTAGATGAAAAAAAGCCTAATTTTTTTACTGGCTAAAATAATGAATTTCCGTTTTGTCACTCATGCATTTGTTTTCATTTTAAAGGTTGGCTTACGACTTGTAAAGATCTCTATATCACTTTACTTAGCCTGATGGTCACTAGCAGCAGACTGGCAGCAAATGATAGTTACACACATTCCATGAAGAGCTGCTCTTACTCTGCCTCTGTTTTTCATTGTCTGGTTGCGGTTTTTGTCAGATGGTTGGTTAGATAGGCTTAGATAAAAATGCCATGTTCAGAGAGGCACTTAAAAGCAGAGCAGGGCCGGGTCTTCACAGAATCTGTCTCTGTGTGTGTGTGTGTGTGTGTGTGTGTGTGTGTATATATGTGTGTGTGTGTCTAATTAGATGACCCCAGGAATGCGATAAAAATCTGTTATTTTGATGTTGCGGGGATCATTTTTTTGGTTCCCACAACGAGAAATTCAATTTTATAAAAATCTGACTGCAATCAAAAAACAAAAAATGCCAATAGTCTTGTATTTTGTTTGGTTACTTATGGTTAAGGTTATGGCTGGGTAGGGGTTAAGGTTGTCATAGTTGGTATTAGGGTTATACCCATTGAAATGAAGTGCGTGTGTGTGCGGGCGTGCAAATCAAATGCAGCCTCTCAGACAATAGTGTTTTATTACATGACTGGTAACACTCTACTTGATGGGGCACAAACAATATAGTATTATACTATTACTTGTGAATTAATTAACCACAAACCAAGTCTTAGTTGCATACTGATCTCATGTTAATTCATCATTAATGAATCGTGATGTATGTTTTATCTCAAGTTCAACTATATTTGTTCAGGATTTGTTCATAATTTGTACAGTAGTAACTGAGTTGCTACTAAGTATTTGTGTCCTGTCAAGTTAACTGTTAACATGTGACTATTAGTACAAACATTGTCCTGCTAGTGTGGCAATAAGTCTTCTGGGATTTACTTGCCAAACGGAAAATCTACCGTCATTTGGCACCTGCTGGGTGTCAATTTGGGACCCTGTTTATAAGTTAATCATTGGTGTGACATCACTGACCAGAGCTGATATGTGTATTGACCTACCCCAGGACTGTGATCACTTTATACTTCACCAACTCCTCTGCAAGCACTTCCATGCTGCTGTCTGTGACTTGGTTGACGCACAGCCTGAAAATGGAAAGAGACAGTCTTCCTCAGTGCTGCATGCTTCTACACAGGCAGGAAATCGGCCAACTTTAATAGTCGCTGTGTCGACAGCTACCCCTGCCCTTGCTTCCTCATCTTTTTCCACAGTGTCCTCTTTTAGCCCCAAAGTATGGCATTGACTCACCTCACCACGGTCATCTTGCTGAAAGATGGGCGCAGCTGCTTGACGCCATAGTCGCCGATGTTGTTGTTGTCCATGTCCACGCCCAGACGCTTGCGGTGGTGGTGCAGCACAAAGTTGAGAGCTCCACAGTCGGAGGAGAACATGTTGCAGTAGGCCAGTTTTATGTAGTCAGCCGAGATGCCCCTGGCGGCCAGCCGGGCCACGTCCTCGCTGGCGGTCTCGAATATGCAGCGTAGCATCCACAGGAAGTTGCCCATCACATGTACCTTCTTGCCCCCGGTCTCACCCGTGTAGCGTGGCAGGCCCCGCAGATGTGACTTCACGGTTTTGGACAAGTAAGATTTGAGAACTCCCCTCTTCTTGCGCAAAGAGGCCGGGGAAAGCAGGTGCTCCAGTAGGCTGCCATTAGGCTTAGAGAGCAGTCCACATAGGAAGAGGTTGGTGAACTGGAGATGCTCATTAGTTTGAAAGGGGTCACTCCCACGGGGCTTGGAACCCCCAAGGCATGGACCACAGGAGAAGCGAGACTCTTTCCGGTATTCACACTCAGCAAAAAACTCCAGGATCTCCCTGGACTTCATTTCCTCTTCCAGTATGAGGCCAAAGGCAGCCAGGAAAGACTGCAGGGTTACGTGCAGGAACTCAAAGGTGGCAGGTTGCACGCAGCCATCATAGTGGTCGACCGGCCTCAGGAAGCCTACCTGCAGGTCATCCTCACTGATGCCACAGGCAGAGATTTCATTATAATCAAACACAAAGCTGCCCCTCCGCATCCCAAGGAGTGCCAGCTTCGCCACAGCTGCCAAAACCCGAAGTCCTGCTTTGAACATGTCACTGGTACAGCGGGTGCTCTTCTTCAGCATGCTGGGGCTGGACAAGCGGCTGAGGACGACCTCGGACAGCAGCAGGAAAACTTTGGTGATGTTCACACAGCTTTCAGGAAGCTCAAAGTCATCATACATAGCACGGAAGTGCTTGAAGCTCTTAAAGATGATCCAACAGAACAAGGGGATGGAGCACAAGCTGCAGAGGTGGGGGTTAGCCTCCAGCTGCACAGACACCTGATCCCTGTACTCCCTCTCTGGGAAGTGCAGGGTGGTGTATCGCTTGAGGTGCCCTGGGGAGAACCCCTTGAGAAACACTTTCTTTTTCAGCACCCGACTCTCAACCTCAGTTCCCGTTCGAGCAGTGAGAATTTTCAGGGATCCCTTGAGCAACTTTCCACTGAGAAGGTTCATGAGTAGTAAGAGTGGGTGGGTCTTATCTTCTGGGGACACCACCTCAGGCATGTTACCCAAGTCGAAATCAGGGTTTATCTCATCGTAGCCATCAAATGTGAAGAGCACTGTCTCTGGGAACCTCTGAATATAACTGAAGATCTCCCCATCTGGATCA
Source organism: Hippopotamyrus pictus (assembly GCA_026781145.1). Taxonomy (NCBI): domain Eukaryota; kingdom Metazoa; phylum Chordata; class Actinopteri; order Osteoglossiformes; family Mormyridae; genus Hippopotamyrus; species Hippopotamyrus pictus. The sequence continues at coordinate 24,345,466 of JAODLC010000140.1, read as the reverse complement.
TTGTCTGGGTAGCAATTGTGCTTGAATAGGAGGTCCTTCAAGGAGATCTCATCTGTCTCTTTGAAAGAACTGAACATCCTACATCGGAACTTGAAGAAAAATTTGGCCCCAGTCATCAGCTCCCTTTTGGACCATAGGTTCTGCACCTTCTGAAGCAGGATGGACTTGCCAATGCCTGCATCGCCAGTTATTAAGATAGTTTCAGCATGCTTGTTGAAGGCCCCAGTGTCATCCAGGAGTTGCTCCATGCTATTAACGTAGCTGAGGCTTTCGTTGCGTTCATTGAGCATCTCCATCAGGGTGTCTGTGTACATGTCCTCCAGAGGGATCTCTTCCTTCTGGGAGTAGGACACCATGAACTTGGTGTCACGTCCCAGCTCATGTCGCAGCTTCTCAGTGTATCTGCTGACTGCAAGAGAGCTTTGGCTCAGTGTGCATTTTTAAATCCAAAGAGGGCTTCAAAAGAAACTGAGTTGGATATTCAGTGAAGCAAGTCAGCTTTTTTTGTTTTAAGTACAAATGCTTCTCGATTCATGGCGAACCCAAGTTGAAAATATTGTAAGTTGAATATGAATATCATATGGCATGACACAACTGGCCATTTAGTAGACATAATGGGCTTGGGGAAATTTGGTTAAAAACAGGAAACACACTATACAGTACATTGCCAAGCATTGTATGAGATGTTTAAGCTTGCAATTGCTACACCTACACAGACTTGATGCGTGGGAACAGATCAAAATTCAAAGTGTGATGACTACTAAATGGGCATTGCTTTCATACCATTATATAGTCGAAATACCATATACCATTCAGCTACTTATAATTACTTAAGTTATACAGATGTTATGCTATCAGTTCATCTGCTATAATTTAAATACGCAAATAAATAATTTGCTGCAAAACCCTGGTCCTTAAGGGTGTGAAGTTGGTAGAAAGACTTACTTGGGTCAGTGTTATGCACTGGTATTTGCTGGATGAAGCTGGAGGGGTCATACTGGACATCCTTAAGCCAAGGCTGTAGGTCAATAAAGGCATCGCAGATCTTGTGAAGAATGTACACAAAGTATTCTGAAGTTTCTTCTCCTTTGCTTTGGACCAGCTCCAGGATTTTACGCACCTGGATAATATCAATTTCGAGTTGATAAAGTTCTGGGAAAAGCTATTTGAAGCCCCATGGTGACAAGCAGAGGACCACGGTGGTGAAAAGGTTTGTGCCGTCTGCCTGTGTGCGCGCAGGGAATGCAAGTGTGGCCTACCTGGTCAGGCCTAGTGGAGGTACGTAGTACGATCTCCACGTCCTCAGAGCAGAAGAAGCCACTCCGTTGGAAGTTGTCCAGAATGCATTGGACATTCTTCACCTGATGCACCAGCAGTTCCCTGTGCACTGTGAGCAACCTGTAGGTGGACACAGGGCCCTTGGAGGTCACCTCCATGCCTGGGCCGCACAGCGTGGCACCAGCTGGCCCACCCTCACCACCCACATGCATGGGATGCGTCTACTGTCATCTCAAAGCTGGCTGAAATGAGAAATAGAACTAACTGATATTTCTTCTTTGTTAATGGTTAACTGAAGTGTTACACTACAATAATGCATCTACAGAGTATAGTACAAAAGCCATAAAGCATATTACAAGGTACACAAAGCTAGCTAATGTGTTATCCAGGTTTCTGGCATATAATCTGCTTTAAACTGTTTAATTGTACAGTACTGCACAGAATATGCCTGGTTGTTGCATCGCTGCAAATGCTCTCACTGGATTAAAAAAAAAATTAGCTGTTGATCTATATACCAGTTGAGGATAGATGCAGTATTGATACCATTTGTAACACAGTGGTTCCCAAACTCAAGCTGGGGGCTGCATACTGTAAGCAGACTTAAATTCCCAAAATCATAATTTGGCAGGATTGACCTGTTCATGATCTACAAATGTGCTTTGAATAAATTGTTACCAGTAAAAGTTCTTCAGTATCTATATGTTACAACCAGTGCAAGATTCAGGTCCTTCAAGATGAGTGTATGAACTTGATTTTGTTTATTAAATGTACATCCATCAACCTTCAAGTGAACCACACCCTATATTAGATGCCAGATCCACCAAACAATTAGAACCCATCATAGTTAAACACCTGGTTAGAAAGAATATCCTGACATTGTTCTGAGATTAAAAGGTTTCAAAAATTTCAGTCATATTAAACATTATCTTTTGAATTTATCAAAGCAATTGACATTACAGGGAACTTAATATTTAAAGTTTTCTTAGTATAGTGGTCATCACATTCGCCTAACACGCGAAAAGTCCCCGGTTCGAAACCGGGCGGAAACATATAACGTACATATTTTTTCCCATGGGATCAGTAATGCTGTTTTTATCTTAAAGAACCCCCAAAATTCACTTCTTCACATAAATTCTAGGTTTTGAGATGTTGAAGCGAAACTACACTTTCATTTTGTCAAAAGACACAAAGTGTAACCTGATGAGTTCTATGTAATAATTCATCCAAAACTGACGCGTTTTAACACGGACAAGAGCAATCGGATGTAATGAATGCCCAGTCTCTCGCATATATTGCTATTAACTACCTTATATATAATGTTTCTTGTTGAACTACCTAAGATATTAAGAAACTTACCAGACAGCGCAGCAATATTGCTCCAAACTCCCGAAGAGAAAACCACGCCCCGTAGCGCAGATGAACTCTCAGGATCAATATCATTGGCCAATAGAATGAGCGCGCTGATTGGTCACACGGCAGGCGCTAATATAAACTGTAGCGCGAGTTGTAGCGCAGTAATCGAATTCATCTTGCACGTGAGGAAGAGAGTTCCTTCGTGTCAAAGAGGGCTATCTGAATTTAATTAACATCAAATATTAATTTGGCTATATGGAAGATATAGTTGACCCATGGTTTAATTTGGGATTTATGTTAGCTGATTTGCTTCATTTGCCACCAGATCCAGTGATATCAGTCTGACTCACAAATTTCCTCGCAAATTCAGGTAACAACATAAACGATAAATCGCTATATTCAGTTAATTAAATTAGTTAATTAAAAAATACCTCGCTTATAAATGTGTTATAATAAATTAGTGTCTATTTTTCTCTTACCATACAGTAGGCTTACATTTTTCTCCTGTACCAATAATCACACAAGGGTTACGCCTATATGTATTTAATTTCCACCTAAGTGTCAATGACCTACACAAGTATACAGTGAAATTATTCAAGTTATTGGTTATGAATTAAACATTGATATGAGCTGATACGAATAGTGCAAACCGAAACAAACTTCAAAGTGAGAGACATCGACCAGGGAGCAGTGTTGCTTATAGAAAATCACGAGATTACCCAGTTCGTTTCTATCTATTGGCAGGACCAATAAACACTCATAAACATTTACATTTTTGCATTTAAGTTGGCTGCGGTGTGTGGTTGCACTTAGTCTGTTAAGTCTGGAAAGTTGCTAAATATAGCAACAATGACCACCATATCGATCTTTTGGACTTGCGTTTGTTTCTGTGATGTGACTGCATGGCTGATGCCTGCTTGTCTAGCAATGTTCCTTATCAAGAACTTATGGAAGATTCTCATTTAATGTCACTATCAAACCCGCACCACCTCCGTTATTTGTACCTCGCATGCGTGGCATTACATTTTAGGCCTATACGGTATATTTGGTGCGATATAATTATATGGCTGACACAAACACAAAATACGCTACAGCTGTAAGTACTGTATACCAAACTACTATGTCACTGGATAACAACATCTTTTTTTAAAAAATTCTAATTTTAATTGAAATGTTCAACATGCTTTTTTCAAACTTAATCTGAGAAATTAAAATTACAAATTGACAATAATATTGAAATTAAAAAATAACAATGAAATTTTCAGAGCAGTAATTAAATAAATATAGTAAATAAAATAATCCAAGGGTCCAATAATCCACGGGTCCCAGCATCTATTTTCTACACTATTATAGTTGGTTTTTTTGACTGCTTACACACTACAATTGAAATTTTCCTAAAATTAGCAAAATCTGACACTCAACACCAGCCCAGATTTGCACAACTATAAGCACATTCACACTTGTGCAAAACAGTACACAATGTGATATGAAAACACTTAACACACTTGTATACATTTGACACAGAAATATATCATTATGTCACTTCCTTTAAATTTCAAAGCAAAAGCTTTCAAATGAACACACCCATGATCCAATTGGTTAAACACAGCCAGCAGGTGTGCACACACACAGGTGCATAATTACAGACACACCAATCAGGTTTACAAGCACTATAAAAAGGCAACAGGTCACCTGTCTTCAACAAAAATGGACGGTGTCAGAGGAAGAGTGCGGCTGAAAGGAGGAATCCAGAGAGAACAAGGTGTTGGAAGAGGCTGAGGCTGAGGTAGAGGAAGAGGAAGACCTGGAGGAGGGGTATGATGTGCACAAAGAAAAAGACAACCAGATCTGTCTAATGAAATTCGTGCTACACCATGCAATAAACCACAGTCTAACACTGAGGGAGGCTGGACTGAAAGTACAGCCTAACCTAAGCAGGTATATGGTGACATCAGCCTAACCTAAGCAGGTACATGGTGAAAGCAGTCTAACCTAAGCAGGTACACGGTGACATCAGCCTAACCTAAGCAGGTACACAGTGGCATCAGTAGTTCGGACATTTTGTCTAGAGCACAGGTGAGAAACTTTGGTTTGGTTTGAAACACATTGGTTTCATCTCCCAGCCAGCTGGTGCAGCTCCGCTGGTACCTGGTCGCACGCCTGGGTGGATCAGGGTGATGGTGGAGCCAAGTCCACCATGGCTCAGCAGGGTGTCTCAGGCAGCGGGTAGTCAACATACAAGCCCGTAGGCTCACCAAGCTGGCCTACTCTAGGCAGCTGTTGAAGTTAGACTGGCATACGTTGCGGGTGGTGCCTCTCTCACCTCACGGCACCACCCACCTGGCATTTCCTGGTTGCTGCTCGGTGCAGCTTCTGCACAGTGTGGCTGGCAACCATCCTGATGTTGCAGGTAGGGACAGGATTTCCACGGCTCTCTCCGCCTCCGCTAAGGCCTCGGCGAGTGTGGCCGGCACTCTTGATAAATGTACACTGAGCCAGCTCTTACTGTACCTCGCCGGGGAAGTCCAGGTAGCCCTTCCGCGCAAGGATGTGGAGGTCCGCCCCAAACGCCCCCCAGGGTCTCACCATCCCACCTTTGTCGGTTCGCCGGCTCTGCCCTCTACACCTTCACAGACCCCAGCCGGCCGAAACGCAGCTCCAGCACCCCAGGGCGGCGAGATTTTAGCTGCTCATTGGGGGTCAGGCTGAGGAGAGCTTGGAGTGTGTCCCCCTCCAGTGCCAACAGCTCTTGCAGCACTGTCTCCTCCTCACTCCAGCCATCGTGCCGGGTGGCCGGGCGCACTTGGACCAGGTAAGTGTGCTGGGGCTCCTTCCCCTTCGCCATGGGCTTCACCCCCCTCTCTGATGCCAGCAATCCCTCCAATCCCACTTCTAACACCAATGTAAAAGTGGATTGGCGAGTCATGTTGAAATGTGCATATAGAAATAGATGTGTATATAGAAATAAACCTGAACACTACTATAAAGAACATAAAATGCATGGAACAATGTGAAAACTTACACATGAAAACTTTGATGTATCCACCATTCCTCTAAATGGAAAACCTAGTTATTGGAATCTGTAGTTACTGAAATCAGTAAAAATGTCATAAAATCCATGAGCCAGTCTCTCAGTTTGTGGAGCAACTGATTCTTTTTCTGAAATAGCACTCGCATCATGTTTTTGTAATCAATTTTTAAAATAAAATTTAAAGAAAGTGCAAGCATCCTGATTACTGTTGGCTGGTCAATCACGATGCCAAACTGAAGTTCAACCAATATTTACAGAACAATTTCCATCCATCCATCCATTTTCTGAAACCACTTATCCTATTCAGGGTAATGGGGGGTCCGGAGCCTATCCTGGAGGTCACGGGTGCAAGGCAGACAAAACAATTTCAGATTTTTTTTTATAAATCTACCTTTAATGGCCATAGAACAAAATTTACCTCAGTTACGGTCTTTGACATTTAAAATAATTCAAGCTTTCTATTGTCTCTGCCCTGCTTCAACTTTGAAATAAATGTCTTGCTATCCGAGCTGATAGTTTTTTTTTTTTTTTTTTTTTTATTTAACAGATAATTTTATCCAAAGTGGCATATAATTGAGAAATCAGGGTCATTCAGTCCCAGTATAAATTATAGTTAAGGGTCTTGCACAAGAGCCCAACGATGAGCTCACTCTGCCAACCATGGGATTTGAACCAGCAACCTGCTGATCACAGGTGCAGAGTCCTAAATAATAGAGGCACAGGGGTCCTGTGATTGATTATGGAAGTAACGAGACAGATCACTCTGCCTTTTGGTTGTTGATGCAGATGCCCATCTTCTGCACTGTCTTCAGTTTGACAGCGTCTGGGAACTGCTGTACTGTATGTGCACCTCACACCAGGACATCTTAGATCCATCAGCTGGAAAGGAGACAGCTGGACATGGAACCACAAGTACATATCACACCATCACACTGAATGCTACTTTTGAAGCCACACACATTTTTTCATATAGTACAATGAGCCTTGATGCAAACCGTCTGTTAAGGGTAAAACCACATCAGAAAAAATTCTGCAAAAACACCGGTCGTACCCAGCCATGCCTAAAAATCATCTGAGATCACATTTGTTCCTGGGAATGGGGAACAAATTTATGGCTTCCACTTTCACCTGCATGGATTTCAACCAATGCCTTGCCTAACTGATTTTCCCTAGTAGATAAACGTTTAAAACCAAGGAAGCTTCACACAATTTTGAAAATACAATCTCAAACACATGAACATGTTCGTCCCAGGTAGATCACAATATCATCCAAATAGACTGCGCAATCAGGGACACCACCCAAAACTTTGTTCATCAATTGCTGGAATGTGGCAGGTGAATATCGCTGAACGCCATAACCCTGTATTGCATAAATACGTCCAGTGTTGTGAATGCCGGTAAGTGCGTCCAGTAAGCGGAACCAGCCAATGACTCTTCAGGAGCTCCAGTTTGCTCACGTAAGTGGCAGAACCAATGCAATCAATGTAGTCCTCCATTCGCGGAAGAGGAAAAGAATCTGGTTTTGTTGTTATATTTAACTTTCTATGATCAGTACAAAATGGGGAAGTGCCGTCTGGTTTTAAAAAGACGGGATGGAAAGTTAGATCCTTGGTCAGACTGAACAGTTTTTAGTAATCTAAACGTACTAAAGAACTTCACAAGGGCTCTAACAACAACATGCGATTTCAGGATATGAATAGGGCTAGCTTCAGGATAGCTTCAGGATAACTTCAGGATAGTGAGTCAACATACACACGAATGTTAGGAAATAGCTATTCCCAGCATGGGACTTCTGGAGGAGACCAACACAGTCAATCAAGATGTGCTCAAAAGGTTCCCCCAATACTGGTATAGGATTAAAAGGGGCAAGAGGAACCACTATATTTGGTTTACCAGCTTCTTGACACGTGTGACAAGTACGACAACAAGGAACAACGTCATTATTAATGCTGGGCCAAAAGAGATGTTCCAAAATACAATGGTGTGGCTTGTGCACTCCCAAATGACCAGAAAAGGGGGTTATCATGAGCCAAAGAAAAAACAAATTGTCTATATGGGCAAGAGATCATCATTTGGTAAATGGCACTCCAGGACTCAGGCAACAAAGGAGGAGCCCACTTCCTCATCAGGACGTTGTTGTATGAGAAAATACACAGGGGACTGGGTAGACCTGGAATCATCACTGACAACTGACTGAAAGCAATAAGCCAAAGTGGAATCAGCCTTCTGAACCTTAATTAAATCAGCCCTGCTAACAGACAAAAACGCAGGAGCATCAGGATTTGTTTCACTTGGCTTTCAGTTGAGATAAATAACCCTTAATCGCACTGGAGTTATCACCCAGCTAACCACACCTTTGTATTTACATGCTTGCGCTTATGTTAATACGTAAACCGGAAAAACAATAGAACTCGGGCTTTCACTCAGGGGCTTTTACACCACTACTACTGTGGAAGGAAAATTGTTATGGGACCGAGAAAAGGTGTACAGTGAGATTGATGTTAATGTCTTAGGCACAAAGACTTTGTTTTTGTGTTGTGAACATGCTTGCAAAGAGCTTGATATTATATAGACACATACTTTATTGATCCCCATGGGGAAATTGTCTTTACGCCTCCTTCAACTGGCTCTTTGTAGAGTAAGCTGGCCACAAAGGGCAGCCACCTGTTGGCAGTTAAGGGACCTGCTCAAGGACCCACAGACATGTTGAAGATGGGTTTAAACCAGTGACCTTCTGATTACAGGCACACAGGCTTAGCCCACTGAACAACACACTGCTTGGAAAGAAATGTGCTGAAACAGCAAGGTTGCGAAAAGGGCAAGAAGCTGAAGTATACATCTGGTAGGAGGAACTGGGAGGAGGAGGAACAAGGGCCGCAGGGTGGAACCAACCCTGGGCAGGCGCCAACACTGCAGGGCAAGTAAGAAAGTCAAATTTGTTAATGAAGCGCCTTTCACAGACAAAGATCACAAAGTGCCGAACAATATGCATACATGAGGAAATGAGGGAGGTCAGGCAGTGCAAAATGTATGTAGTAAGAATGCGTGGTAAAGGGGGTTGATTACGTAATGATCACAGGTTGAGATAGCCAATCACAATCGATATCCATTTTGGGCTGCTGGAGCAAAGTATATAAGCTTGTGAATTTCTTTGTCTGGTGTGTCACCACATTGAGATAGACACACTGTGTTTCTGTCTGCCCTTTTTCTCATTAAAGAAAGTTATCTTATGAACACATGCAACACCCACATCAACCATCTAAGAAAGGAAACACACTATTCTATATGTGTCTGTGCAGCACCAGTATCCCTCAGTGTCGTAATACGTTGTTTGTCATCAATATTATCAGAAGAAATTAAAGGTTTAAAACCAGCAGAAATTAAAGGTTTAAAAGATGCTTCTACAGGAGACGGCAAATGGCTTTCACACATTGCACAGGTTTTTTTGGTGCAGCAGCCTGCCAGGTCATCTTACGATTTATGCCTGGACAAGCATCAAAGTGTCATTTACATTTAGTAGACACTCTTATCCAGAGCGACTTCCATTTTCTAAATTCAGGGACAGTCTCCCTGGAGCAAGTGGGGGATAAGGGTCTTGCTCAGGGACCCAAGCGCCAGAGGTGGGACTCAAACCCACAACCTCTTGGTCTAACCACTAGACGACCAACACCCAACACCTTGGTACATGGCAATAAAAACATGATTGGGTCTCAGCTGGAGGCTTGTCAGAGGTACCCTATTTAGATAACCTTGTATGTGCGGAATTAAGCTCAGTGGAGGTACTGCTTGGTGAAGGGTCTCATTGAAGCAGAGGGGAGGTGAACACAAATTTACCAATTAGAGCAAATTCATCAGCTAACGGAGTTGCTTTGGACAAGGTAGTGACCTTCTGCTCATTCAAATATACTACACTTTTCTTCAGAATACAATTCTTAACCTCCTCAAATAAAAATGTTCCCTTAATTGTTCCAAGTCGGAAACCATACTGGAGTTACACCATTTCTCGAACAACATTTCTCATGCAAACTCAACAAACGCCTAGCTGTTGGTTATTCTAAGCATTCTAAAATTTTACCTATAGGCTTCACGCACTAGCTCATAGGCACACTGAATGGTGGATTTAGCAATGAGAGTTGCACACACATCTTGGGCTTTGCCCACCAATATACACTGCAGCATCAGTGACCACAGAGACTTCGGCCAGTTCAAGCTAGTGGCAATGCGCTCAAATATAGAGAAATCGACATCCATTTCATTTTCCCTAAACAACGGCATAAGATTAACCTGTCGATTCACATCAAACCCAAGGACATCTCCCGTCGGGGAACCATCAGGAGCACGCGGAGAACAATCCCAGCCCTCCTCAGGACATTTTATCACTCATGACAGCAGCACGGGCCTAACCCTGCTGCACAATCAGCCTCTGTAGTACGATCTCCTTGTCTGCTTACACCTGCAGAGTACACAAATGCAGGCGTTGTGCCTGGTTCCAATGCTTCTTTATCTAAAGCTCCAATTCTTTCAGCCAGATTGCTAGATGGGGGACTTCTAGAGCAGGGGGTGGGCTTCCGAGATCCATGTCCAGGTCTCAGGTGGTCTGCCCACTGGCCTCCATCACAGGTAACTGTGTCACCCGAGAGACAACACCTGAAGTCTCCTTCCTCTTTGGCCACAGACCACGAGACACCAGGTCATTATACAGAATCGCCTTCAGTTCCTTCTTAGAAGCAGCCTGATGCACAAGCACATTAAAGAAGGAGGCGATCTGTAGCAGATCTGCCTTACAACACCTGTACAAATTCTACAAGATGGGACACAAAGTGAACTTGGTCAGACAAATTCCCTGACAAATTCAGCACTTGCTTGAGTGGGTTGGAGATGTTTTCTTTGAAGGAGTGACTTTGATGATGACCATTTAGTGTAGGTTCCACCAATACGACACATCCTCAGTTGTGTACCCCGGCCTCATTGGGTGTTTCGCCCTTTTATCACAAGACACCCTCAGGCGAGGCTGGCCAACCACAGGCTGATCAGGCCTGGGTGTGTCGCATGGTGTCTAAGTGGTCATTCGGCAGCCCATAAACAACGGCACAGTCTCAGCCACAGCCAATGACTGCTGCTTTCAGCGATAGTGACAAGATCCTTAATTGCCTTAAATTCAATTTTTACTAGTAAGAAAATGAATTCCAGATAACTATAATTGAATATTAAAACTAGTAAGAAGTATCATTTTTACTAGTAAGAACTGAATTTTTACTAGTAATAACGAAATTGTGCATATCCATAATTCAATTTCAGATATCAACTATTAATTCAGATATTACATATTTTTATAGTAGGAGACAATGATATTATTGATCTCAATTATACACTTCTTACTAGTTAAGAATATTTCTGACTCCTCCTATTAATCTTAAACCAGACCAAGTTGGGGTATGCAAACTGAAAGTGGACTTCAGGATCAGAAAGGAGCACACATCTGCATCACCATCAATGGCACTGCTGTGGAGAGGGTGAGCAGCTTCCGTTTCCTCTGGGGGCACTTGGCAGAGGACCTCACAGGGACAGTTCACATGGATAAATCAGTGAAGAAGCTCAGGCACCGTCTCTTCTTTCTCAGGAGACTGAAGAGGTGTTGAGCCCCCACATCCTCAGGTCTGTCTATAGCTGTGCCATCGAGAGCGTCCTTACTGGATGCATCACCGCCTGGTACGCCCCAGTCACCCCAGCCAACAACTGTTCAGGCTGCTACCGTCAGGCAGACAGTACTGCAGCATCCGGTCCCGGACCAGCAGACTGAGGGACAGTTTCTTCCACCAGGCCATCAGACTGCTGAACTCTGAACATTAACAATGGGCACCAACATTCAGCCATTCACTACACATTGCACATGATGCTCCCCTGCACATTATTTAACTCTACATTCTTATTGCCCCACTGCATACACTTTTGTACATACATAGATTTGTCAAATGTCTTAGGTGTTATATATTTATATTTTGATTGTTAATTCATGTGGTACTATGGCTACTTCAAGAGGCTTTGCACACAAGCATTTCATTCACATTTATTGTACCTGTGTACTGGTGACAAGTGACATGACAATAAAAGTGATGTGATTTGAACTGATTTTACTCCATGCTTAATTAGTTTATGTGTTTCAGTCTTTAGGTTTGGAATCCCATTCTGTCTCACTGCATGCATGTTAATACAGAATCAATAGTCATTCTAAAAACAGGATTTATTCAGTTTAGAACAGAAATGTTATAAATATTCAATGTTACTGTAGAGTGAAGGCAGATGAGGCCGAACTTATACATGGTCAGGAGAAATACTGCATCGTAGAAAATATAAAATGCAAGGAACAATGTGAAAATGTATACTTGACAAAATGAAAAACTTTAATGTATTCACCATCCCTCTAAATCAGGGGTGGCCAATCTTACCCACAAAGGGCCGGTGTGCATGCAGGTTTTCGCTGCAACTCCCTAATTAGATTATTAATTAGAGGACTGATTGGCTGAAGAGTCCTCACACCTGGGTTTGAACAGCTGACCTACAGGTTATCCCAAAAACCTGCATACACACCGGCCCTTTGTGGGTAAGATCGGCCACCCCTGCTCTAAATGAAAGCTAAATTAAGTAGAACTGTCATTAAATCCTTGAACCACACAGCCCCTTTGAAATATAGATATATTTCAATCTCCTAGAGAATGAAAAAAAATTGCATGAATTATATATCTCTTGTTCATTAAATTTCACAAAAGACAAATTCAGTATTTGGGACATTAAACATGGCCAAATATCTGTTCTCTTTAAAGTTATGACAATAAAAGCTGTATTTCTTCAGTATTATTATAAAGTAATAACCCCTGTGTGGTCAGCAGGCAATTTAGCCATTTATTCTAAAAGCACAGTGTCACTGGAGAACTGTCCAATATTTTTTTTTAATTAATTTCTTCCTTAATTTTCTGCTATAACATTACAGGTATCAGGTAAGTCACAGGTACAGGTACGTTTCTTTATGGACTCACCAGTGAGGGAAACCACTGCTCTGCTCCCACATATCTGTGCAGGTGGGCATGTTACTGTTTCCGGGTTGCACCCTTTCCCCTTGCATTCATAGCACTGGAGCGAGTACACTATAGAATATTTACATTAAATATCAGACAATATATATGACAGACATAGACATTATATACCATATACATGACCACTTATACAATGCTGACATCTCATTTTTATTCAAATAAAAATTTTATTAAATTTTAAAAGCCTTAATTTTGGGGTTTTACAGTGGGCAGCCTTCAGAATTTCATCTTAAGTGCGCAGCTCCTGTTTCCTATACAATTATTGTGAAACTTCAGCTATAAAACATACGGCAACATGCAGACAATTTCTTTTCCTTTGGCACATTAAACATGGATAAATATCTGTTCTTTAAAATTATAACAATAAAAGCAGTTTGTATTTACAAAAACAATCATGAATGTTTTTGAGGCAATGTGTATTAGTTATACTAGAAAATTAAATTTTAACCCATTCATGCATCAATTATTAAAAAAAAAAAAAAAAAAAAAGCAATTAAAAACTCAGATTTACATAAACTTTAAAAAAAATATGGAGCAGTGTTAAGTAAAATGTAGTAAACTCCCATGAAACCACAGCTGACAACTGTTTTGATTCAGTACTGTACCTTTATTGAAGAGCACACAGGCGATGATGAGACTGACAATGAGCTTCATCTTGATTAGTGAAATGCAAAACAGGGGAATTAGAACTTAGGGTTACATACATTTATATAGAGTGACTCAGGATCTTCGTGCGTCAGTTACAGGAAGTGGATGGCAGGGAGGTGTTACTGTCTGACCGCCTGACAGCTCCAAGCTTGTGGTTTGATTCATGTCATCTACTGTCTGTGTGTGGAGTTTGCACGCACTCACCATGTCACGCAGGTTTCTTCCTGCAGTACAGAAACATGCATTTAGGTGAATTGGTAATGTCAAACCAAAAAACAAACTCAAATACTTAAAACATACTTGATTTAGACATATGTATAAATATACTACATTTATACATAGGCATTAAATACAAATTGACAAAAAAACTGCCTCCCGATTAATCAGTTAAACCTTGCTGTCCGTTTTCCTCTTTTCCCTCCCTTAGTACTGTCTTCATGCCCCCTACAGAATCTAACGTGACACATTTCTTCACATCACACTTTACATGCGAATCGTGATCATTTCAGTTGTTTAATATGCAAATATAAATTGCCATGTCTTGATCCCTATGGAATATACGACAGTCTTACCTCGCACAGCAGGAAGTCAGTTGGCTTTATCCCCATGAAATAATTCTATGAACCTACACTGAACAAAATAATGACACATTTTCACCATTTGTGCATCTTGCTGTCCTTTAAGACATATATATATGTGTGTGTGTGCGTGCGTGAACATCAGCACTGGTGTGGTCGGCTGCTGCCATCATTGCTCCGACTGCACTGTTTTTTTATTTTTTTTTTATCACGTTTTTCTCTGTTCTAACCTATTTCCTATAACAGGGGTGCCCACACTTTTTCAGCTTGCGAGCTACTTATAAATGACCAAGTCAAGATGATCTATCTACTATAAAAATGCAAAACATATTTATGTATAAAAATATTGAGTATTCTTTATTATTATTAATGATTATTTGTTGTTGGTGTTATTACTATTATTATTATTAATTTCCATTTGGGATAAATAAAGTTTTTTTTTTAATTGAACTGGGATTTTAGTTCCTTCACCTTTCTCTTTCTCAGCTTGCTTTTCGGAGGGAAGTTAATGTCGTAGTTTTTATGAACAGTCAGAAAATGCCGCTCCACATGTCCCTTCTTCAGAATAGCAATGGCAGACTGACAGATGAGGCAAACGCACTTCGAATATGACATGGTGGAAAAACAGTCCTCCTCCCATTCCGTATGGAAGTGGTAGGTTTTGGGCTTCTTACTTGGTCCAGCTCCCCCATTCATTTTTATACCCTTTCTTAAGTTGAGTAGAAATAAATTGGAGGCTAACTATAAGCGACTCGATTGGTAGCTTGCTATAGATTTGCAGCAGCTGGCGCGGTTGAACGCATCATCCATCCTCTATTTTTCATGCCATACGATCTACCTACACTACATTTGCGATCGACCAATAGATCGCGATCGACATATTGGGCACCCCTACCCTATAACATTTCACTGCAGATCATATGTGTATGATTACCTTCTGACAAATTAAATTTGCTGGAAAAATATGTCCTCATGATTTACTTAAGTCAGAGGGTGCAGATGTTTTATGTACTGTTGTTATTTACTGTTATCATACACACTGTACAGCTGTTTCTATTTTCAGATAACTAATGAATATTCTGTTTGTCTTATAACGCTATACTGAATGATACTAATGAATTGGCCAAGTGAGCAGAGTACAAGCTTAGACCGACAATTTATACAGGACACTTCCCAGCTTGTTTGTTTTCCCTTCTTTCTTTCTTTCTTTCTTTCTTTCTTTCTTTCTTTCTTTCTTTCTTTCTGTCTTTCTTTCTTTCTTTCTTTTTCTTTCTTTCTTTCTTTCTTTCTTTCTTTTTGCACACTCAACACTGATACAGAATCAACCAACTGTCAGAACATCACTCAGACATCAGTCAACAATCGTAAGGAAAAAGTCCCCATTTTCCTATAAAAGGGGGAAATGCTGTCAATAGTCCATCATACAGTACGATACAAAAAAAAAATACAAATGAGAAATTCAGTGCATTTTATATTGTGTCATTTACAACAATCACCCCAAGAGTCCTCCCAGGGAGGGGCCCTAACGAGCCACACCACTCCACCTCCTAGCTCAGGGGTGGGGAACCTGATCCATGGAGAGCTGGTGTGGGTGCGGGTTTTTGGGATGGCCTCTCAATCAGCCAATCACAGTGGGTCCCCAGGACTGGAGTTGAGAACCC
>JAODLC010000140.1:24294397-24329726 GCA_026781145.1 Hippopotamyrus pictus | reverse complement strand
GAACAATCAGGGAAGCACACGTGGATAATGAGGGGGCGTGGCACACAGGAGGACCGAACGGAGCCGGGCGTGACACTCCACTCTACATTTATACATAGACAAAAACAAATATTCTAAAAAATTTAAAAAAAGGAGCTTCCTAACTCTTCAACTACCACTGCTTTCCAATCAATCAGCTTTGCTATCCAGTTTCCTCTCTTCCAGTGGCGTCTCTACATTAGGGGCCAATGGGGCCAGGCCCCACCAGATGTCACTGTTGAGCAGTGCATAACACGATCAGGTAATTCAATCTAACAAAGTACATTTTTCTTTACAACTAACTAATATTGTTGTGTATGTATTACCTATGACAATGGTAGCATCGTCATGCATTCCAAATATCTTGCTATATCTGTTGCATCAAAGTCAGGACTGCTCCTCACAGTGTTCCATTGGTGTGCATGGGGCCAGCTCATCAGCGTTTGTTTAAGCAAGTGAGCAACTGAAAATCGAAAATGAAGCAGCAAAAAAAAGGTAATGCTAATCGATTTGACGTAAGTAAAGATGTTGTCATTGGTCTTTTCAATTAACAGCTATCTGTTATGTTAGCCAGGCATGCCATAAGGTGGGGGGGGGGTTTAGGACGAATCCAGAAAGTTACTGGATTAGTCTGGACTGGGGGGCCCAATATGATACACTTTCATGGGGCCCAAAATCTCTAGCAACGCCCCTGATGTTAGCCATCGCTAGAAGGTTAGTAAAATAACTGAAGTAGACAAACAAGGCTGTAGCCAGGGTTTGAAAAAGAGTAAGGCTCGGGAGTGAATTTGCATTTTACAGGGTGGTTCATTAATATTCCTCAGTGAAGTGCTTCCTGATTGGCCAGTGAATGCCTTAGACAGGAAAAACAGGCAGCAAATGTTGATGGGAGCATGTTCACTGACTAATCAGGTAGCTCTTCTTTCATAAACATTAATGAGTCGGCCAATCATGTAGCACTTCTCTCATAAATATTAACACCTCCAAAGCATCAATAACAATTCTTAGAAAAACAATGTCAAAGCAGCAAGTAGTTATTCCAACTGGTTGCGGACATCAACAGGAGACTGGGAACAGAACAGACACACAGAACAGGCACAGGGACAGGAAGCAAGACAACACCTGACAGAGGACAGACAGACAAATCAAAAAGGGAAACACTGGGGGAACACCAACGGGAGGAACGAAAGGGCCAGGAGTGAACACGGGAGGCACAGAGGGACAGGAGCAGAAACAAGAGGGACAAAGGAAGGAGGCAGAATGACAGAGGATGGCGAACAACGGGGAAGCCACAGCGGGTGACGGGCAGCAGCCGGGGGGACTGCAGGCGACAAGGAGGCAGGAGCAGGAGGGGACCATGAAGGGGCCGAGGAGACAGGCCGAGAGTCAGGCGAAGGAGTCGAGGAGGAAGTGAGGGGGGCACCAGGGGAGGCAAGGAGGAAGTCAAAGGGGAGTCCAGCAAAGGCGAGGAAGGAGGTGGAGCCGCGGCAGGCGACAGCGCAGCCACAGCCGGCAAAGGCGCAGGCGACCGATGAGGCGTCGGAGGTGGGAAAGAGGACGTCCAACGAGGCGTTGGAGGGAGACCTGCAGACGACTGCCGAACTGGAGCCAACGGACCCGCAGGTGCCCCTCGAACCCCAGCCAAGGTGAGCGAAGGTGAGTCAGGGGGCAGGGTGGGCAGGACCCGACCCCTGCATAGGTGTCCCCTCCCTTTTCAGTACACCGACACGCGGGGACCTAGCCGGGATCCTCCACGCTGGGGTGAAGGTGGAGGGGTCAGTCTCCTAGAGGGGTCCAGTGGGGCCATCAGAAAGGTCCCCGAGGAGTGCCACTTGAGCTCCTCCTCCTCCAAGGGGGAAGGAGTGGTGGTCCGACGGACTGGGACTGGTGTCACGGGAGCTAGGACGGGTGGAGCAGGAGGTGGAGGTAGAGGAACCTCAAGTGGAGCCGAGGCCGGAGGCAGGGCCTCGGGCAGAGCAGGGGCCTCGGTGGGCGGCAGGTCAGGCACGACGGGCGGAACAGGTAGGTCAGGCAAGAGCGGAAAATAGGCATGGGTAGAACAGGCAAGGTAGGTCAGGCATGGGTAGAACAGGCAAGACAAACGGGTCAGGCAGAGCAGACGGGTTAGGCACATCGAACACTGCTGCCAGGGTTGGCGCTGCAAGAGCAGGCGCTGCCCCTTTAAAAGTTCTAGTTACGCTTGGGATAGCATCCCAAACTGCGCTGATCCCTTTATAGGGCAGGCGAATCTCCCGGAAGGTATAAGCTTTTAGCGGCGGTTGCTTTGTCGCGACTAAGCAGGCTTTACCTATATGCTTTACCTATATCCTCCTGATATTCGGCGGAGTAAGCAGCAGCAGAGAGAGAGCAGGCCCTCAGGCGGATCGTCGGCTCCTCTCCCGGTCTAGGCACTCTCCGATTCTTCTTCCGTCTCTGGATTGTTGTTAGCTGGGACTGGGTTGCTTCAGAGAGGACAGGTGCATCTGTTTCATGAGGTGCACGTTCTTGGGTGGGGACATCTCCTCCAGGAGGGTCCTGCTCCGGCTAGCCAGCTCCAGCGCTACGGGGTCTTCTTGGACCTCCGGCTGGCTGAGCCAGTAAATCACTTCCTGTAGCAAGCCTACGCATTGCCGCTCCACTTGCGGAGCTGATTCTTCTTGGAGGTCTGTCATACTGTGATGACCGTGTGCAGGGCGAGCGAACAGAAAGCGGGGAAGCAGGGTCAGACACACGGAGATCCAAAAACAAGGAGGTTTATTGCGGGCAGAACAACACGGTGAAAATGACAGACCTGGGGAAACAGACTTGAATGTGGACTACACAAGACAAGCCGAAATAACAGGAAACAGCTGGTCACAATCGGGGTTTCACATGAGGTTAATGAGGGAGCGTGGCACACAGGAGGATTGTACGAGCAGGTCATGACAAGGTGTCCCATTTTCACAATGCTCATTCTAATTTAAATGATCTATCTATTAATAATCTTTAGTGACAATTTAAAATAGTTTAAATGACATGAATTTATTGAATATCACCTCAAAATGCCCTCTAAAGGTTACATATTCTGTATGGTAATAAACGACACATGCAACTGTTAAGTCCGTTCGGGACGAACTGTTCTGTGATTGTTAGGTGATGCCTGATCGTGGTGAAGGGTGAGTGGTGAGTGTGATCTGGAGAGAGAGAGAGAGTTTTTCCAGTTGATTAAAGTGACTTTGCTTAGCTGAATCCCCACGTCCAGCATCTCCGTATAAGCATACAACAACGACGTATGGTTGTGGCTTCGGTATTGAGTTTATCCTTTAATTAAAGTCATTTTAGAGGGTATTTTTGCTAATTTTGTAAGGTACCTGGGATTTCATCAAACATTTTGAAGCTGTCTTATTTAAACAGCTGAAGCCTGCTTATGTGATTGTGTTTCATTTTAATTGCACCTGCTGTGTGATAGTATCGGCTCGGTAAAATGAGCCCCTCCCTGCCCCACCAAAGCTGGGTTCAAAATTAGACAAACGAATTTTCAAAAAATGTTCCCCTGGGATCAATAAAGTGTGTATTGTCTTACCTTAAAGTACCCTTGGAAACCACTTCTCATGAATTGTATGTATGTTTTTGGTTGGTGAAGTGCAACCAGACTTTCCAGAGTAATATGTAAGTTCAGCTTACAGAGTGTAGGGCACATCTAAATTTTAAACAAATTAACAAAAATTAGTAACATAATCCATCCATCCATAACCTGATCCTGATCTCAGGCAGATAGTAACTCATCGGGTAGGACAGAAAATCTGCTGGATACCGACACTCCGGGGTCAGGCTTGTCTACCCCCCTTCTATGCGGTACTAGCCTGTCCTGATCCTATAACCTGTCCTTGGAAGCATAAAGCAACAGCCTGTGGCTAACACAAATTCACCGGAATTTGGAAGAACCTGGAGTACCCAGAGAAAATATACTCAACCATAGGAAGAACACAAACTCCACAGACACAGGGCACAGTAATAATCAGTCAATGTTTTAATGAATAACTGAAACATAAGCTCACAAAAAAATTATACTTTATATGATTTAATTTCAGTAATATCCAGCTTTTAACCAGCTCCCTTTCATATAATGATTAATAGTCTCAAATGATTAGTACAAAAATACAGCAGATTTTTCTGGCTTCATAACTACACTTGCATTGCACACTCCAAGTGAAAACCATTATGAAGGAATTATACCTGTTAGACGGGGTTAATGCAAAGTTACCATTTTCTGTATTCTGCCTTCCTGTCCTATACAGCAGTGACGCTGGCAGTCATCAAGCTTGACCTACATGAGATGGGATTTTCTCACGGTGCTTTACAGCAAAGATTTTACTCAGCATGGAGGTGCTATTGTTGTTGTTGGTCTCCAGGGCGTGAAGTTTCTTTAAGTAATCCAGGGGTAAGCCGTTCTGTTCAGCTCCCATGCATATGACCTGTGAAAGTTATTAAAATCCACAAACACTCAATATGACATAGAATCAGAATGGCTCATCCCATACAGTGTCAAAGTGAACTTGGGAGGCTTTCCCAGGAAACACAGGGTGCAGGGCGGTGGTAGCCTAATGGTTACAGAAGTGCACTTGTACTTGAAAGATTGCTGGTTCAAATCCCTGACTGGTAAGGTACCACTCTCTGGGTGCTGAAACAGCTGCCCCCTGCTAAGTCATGATATCATATATTGGTTAAATGCAGAGGACACGTTTTTTGTTTGTGTGTCATCACTGATCACTAAATTCTAAAAAAAAAAAATTGGATTGGATCTAAATAATCAAGCCTGCAAGTGTGAGGTGCTCTCACTCTAACACAATGGAGAAAAATCAGTTTAAATACACTGACAACCGCTTAGTTTGTAAACTTACATTCTATGCATTTTTTAAAATTAACTTTAGCAATGAGGGAAAGAGACCAGAGATCAATGTCATTTGTCATGTCTTTTATTTATGTATCAGCTGTGACATTCGGAAAGGTGTCTGGCAGTGCCAGAACAGGCGTACCTGCTTGTACTGAGGTGAGGGAAGCTTAGATGTGAAGTTATTCATTTGGTATGTATGACACAGGATCTCTCCATAGGTTGTGTTCACATTCACCTCCAGTGTGCGGTACAGACCACGGTCCACACCTTCCTGCCTTGAAGCACACAAACACCAAGTCATACGCATGTTTCAAGAGAGTGTTTTTCACCTGAGGCCTTAGAGAGCTCCCTATGACATAAGCACTAATTAAGAACCTGTCTGGCTCTCCAAATATTGTTGACTTCACTGTCTGTTCCAGTGAACAGCGGGACATCGATCTGTATTTGTTTTTCGTATTCTAAAATGGTTTAGGAAGGAAAATACATTTGGTCACTGGCTGTGTAGCAGTTTTACACCTGCACACAGGACTGGCTGAAGCCCAAGCGGAGCCCAGGCCAAGTTTAAGATAAAGATTAAGATGAATTTCAGTGATCTCAGGGGGTGACACTGATGGGTTGCTAAGTCAACGACCCCTCAGAAAATGGTGTCGCCTGGGTCACCTATGGATTGATGGCTAAGTTCTTGGACCACTCCTCTGATGACATGACACATTTGAGGGCGTGCATAGCCATTGTTTGGAGAAGGACCTCTAGCAACTTGGTTCCTAGGGCATTTGGAGTGCCAGCGCTCCAGGTGCAGAAGAGCACAGGACTACCCTCCCACCACCACCCTTGTCCAGGTCACCTACTTGTCCAGATTTCTGCGATCCTTACTGCTAATCTTCCAGACAACGCCCCAGACTTCACTGTCATTCTGCTCTTTGATAGTGGCCGCCCCACCTTGCCATGCAGTCTCATTTTCCATCAGTTCACCCCAAAGCCCAAACTTTAAGGCATAACCCTGAAACACCAAGGAAAACAGAATCATAGTTACCTGAAGGATGTTAGTTACAGTAATGCTGGGTTCCCCAATTACGGACCTGGTTGGCCAGATCCAACGCAGCTTTAAGCTGCAGAGGTCTTATGACAAAAGTGTCTTGCTCAATAAATAATATTAAATGGAACTGTTAATCGCTCGTAGGGCGGGGTTCGGTTCAGCCTCAGCATAGGAATATCTTTAAAACCGATTTACCTGATCTCATGTTTCAACAGTGTCATGTTCACTAGAAACAATAAACCTATTATTACGCTTATGTGAAACGTGCATTATTTACGTTACACGAAATACAGGTTTAGGTAAACTGGTAAACATAATGAATTTATAATAGTCATTCTTCCAAACGTAATTACTGCCTATAAATCATCATGTTATGGGCGAAGTCCGTACATCGGTAACCAATATTTAAATCACAAGCCCTCATGAGTTCATGGACAGCAAACAGCCGAAAATCAATAAGAGCTAGCCTGTAACACTGCGAGCCTGGCAATGCTGTGATCTTCGCTATGAACAAATCGCTCCGTTCTGCAAAGTGATAAACTTATTTTTATATTTTAAATTCATTGAATTTACATTCATATTAATAGGTTTAGCGTTACAAGCTTTACGTCTTGCTTTTACCAATAATTCATTTTTAACACCAGCTACTTAAAGCTTAAAAATACGAGAAAACTAGTGGGAAAATTATTTTCTTATTTGTTGTTATATTATTCAAACTGTAGGAATATCTGAGGGCAGACTGCCCTTTTTCTCACAAAATAACAAATGTCTTAATAATGTTTTGCCTAATAAATCTTATATGGATTAAAAGAATAAGCTAATAAGGTTTAGAAATCATGAAAATAGACATGAAAGCAGCTTGTGCCTACCTTTATCTTCCCGGTGCTATTAAACACCGCAGAAGGACTGTTGAGGCGAAGCCTTTCCTTTAGTAAATTACTCCCGTACGCGAAGTACATAAAGTATCCGTTGCCATTCGTCGACTTTGATGTGACTGTTTCGTTGTGTTTTATCGACTGCACGTCTTTCTGAAGCAAACTTAATAAAAGCAATCCACACGCAAACAAAGGTGCCATCCTTGGACGAGCTGAGTGTCAATGTGCAGCGCACTGCCTTCGGTCTGAGGATGAACCCAGCTGACTTTGCCCTTTAAACTCAGCCTGTCCCTTTTTGAATTTGAGTGTTTGTTAAACAAATTACATTTGTTTTAGAAATGAGTGAAGGAAAATATTTACATTTCAGCTGCGCTTAGTGATGATTAAACTAAATAGGCCTATTAACCAATATTAAACATGTTTTAACTCTATTTTGAAATGTTTCTAAATAAAACGAAATATATACATGAATAATGTAACTTATATATTAATTTCTTGTTTTTGGTAACAAGATAGACCTAGTCTAAAATGTCTGTTTAAACTTACATTTAGGCCTTTAAGAGTGTGGTGCGAGTACCAGACAAATGGCGAACACAGTTTTCAGATAATTGTTTATTTATCTGATTTACACTAAAATCTGCTCTGCGCAAAAGTTAGTTATACTTGTTTGTTGTGCCAATAAAGAAGTGTTATAATAATAAGTGTTGCATGAATTGCATTAAAGACAACGTTATTTACATAAAACATATAATACAGAGTCTAATGGTGCGTTCAATTTTTTCTCTCCAACTTGGAACTCAGATGAAAACGTCACGAAACGTCACGAATAACGTCACTTCCCGTCGGAAACACACCTCTTTTATGACGTGGAAATTGGACAAGTTACCCCTGTGACGTAATTTCAACATGGCGACTTGGTTTATTTGTAGTTTCTTTTGCTGTTCGAAAAAAGAATATCGCTATGGATGTACTGAAATATTTTATAAAGCTTTTACTGTGGTTTGACTAGTTCGTGTTTCTTGTTTGTCTCTCAGAAAAATCTCCATTTCTCCATTTAGAAAACTCCAAATCTGCTAAAATATAAAGCAACAACACACAGCAACGTGTTCATGGAGATTGTCGGACGTGATGTCACTCAACTCGGAATTTCCGAGTTCCGAGAGAAAAACGAACGCACCATAATTCAAATTCAAAGTAGTGAATTCACTGACAAAGCAGAGCGATGGGCCTATGACGTCACCTTGTATAATACTTGTATAACCCTAATGATTCCAAGACGGTGGAACTGCACATGCGCAAAAAGGCTCGATAGTATGTCTCAATAGGTAGTTCAACTCGTCAGAACACCAGCTCTCGGAAGAACGCGCCTGAATTGTGCCGAAATCCTTCCCCTTTCGCGGGGACACGCATTCTGAGTACCGCGTTGTTTAAACTGCATTTTATTTACTAAAAGGTTTACAACAGATGGTTTAAACTGAAGCTTTCCAAAGTCAATTACGTAGGTATAACGCGTATTATTGGTTGTCACCCCTGAACCGGTTAAGTGGTTTCAGGAAATGGATGGATAATAACATGGTACTCCATCGTTTGTGCCCAGTCAAGTAAAGTGTTATGAAAGATACATGAATATGTGCTGCTTTCAACTTTTCACATTTCTGTCACCCAGGAGGAAACCGCCAGCTGGGCTCCGAGGCAGCGGGGCGAAGACCATCAGATCGGCACATCAGCAACCTCATCTTAACCCCCCACCAAATCACAAAGAGCCTGCAGGCAGACCCTGGAGGACCCACTGACCACAAACCCATCCTGCCCTCTCCCCTTCTCTTCCTGCTTCCTGCCCCAAGTCCCAAATGGTCACAGAGAAAGGCAAAATGGGAAAAGCATTGTCGAATGTTAGTGTAATAAATGTACATGCTGATGCCCATTTCAGCGGTTTAAGTGTGACTGATGTAATGGTCTCTGTCTTAGACCATTATAACGTAATTATGACGATCTAGAGAATTAGATAATTCTTGCCTTGTTGGAAGGCTTTGCCCCCCCCAGTGAACAAAAGGCTCTAAAGACCCCACCATAGGTGGCTGTGTGGCTCCTTTCAGCTTGTTAGCATTGGGCTTTTTCCAGTTGCCCTATTATGCTACACAAATAAAAATAACATAAAAATAATAATAATGGATGTGTGGACAAATGAACTGACACAAACTTTAATTGCGATCTGGTCAGAAGAACAGATACAACAAGATCAGGATAGCATAACAAGAAATAAAGTATTTTGTTTAATATACTATGACAGCACAGCATTGGATTTTTTTCAAATATTGCAATGTGATTTTGTTGTAATAAATATTGGGGTATTTATGAAACAAAAAAAGGAGTTCATAAATTTCTCAAAAACCTGTTTAAACAGCAATTAAAGATGAAAATGATTATGATTGTCTTGATAAACGCATGCAGTGCTCATGCAAAAGCAGCGGAGGTAAACTTTAAACTGATTTTTAAACATATACTAGATAATCTTGAACATGAATAATAATTAAAATTGCTAAACTTGCTAGTTTTTTTTCCTATGACAGTAAAAATGTTTTAGTGAGACTTAAACTCCCTTCGCTATAATATCCGTACCAAACTGAAGGTAGGAAAAAACCTGATCTTAATTTAGCTGACTAGCGATGTAAGTATTGCATGTGCATAACATGTGATGTTGGCATTAATATCTCACATCGTCCAGCCCTATAATATACTACAGCCATTCGACTTTAGTACAAAATACACTGCCTCGTGTTATGCTGTCATTTGACACCGATACCAGTTTTTACACCAGTGGAGAATCAACACCTTGAAGTACTATACTTTTGGTACCTTCTTGAAGAACCAAAAGTACAGAACCTGGTATGGTGGAAAAGCGGCCTGTAGTTGAGAGGTGAATTACATTATGTACGTGCTGTATGTCCTCTTCTATGCCCCAAGCTTCTTCTGTATTACGGTTTCTTCTTTTACTTCTGGGTCAAAGCCTAAAGCGGGAAACTGTGGAGCATGCACAGAACACCAAACAGTTTGAGTCCAACTGAATGTATATATGCTGGAGTAAAGCGATTCTCAATTGCATTACCTGGGCGTCTAAATCCGAGTAAGATAAATTCAATTTAGTACATGTTTATATGTACTTTAAAAGTATGGTTTTAGTTGGACTAATACAATAATTCAATTTTCTTTGTGTGCATGTAAACGTAGTTTTGGTATATCACCATCTTTAAAGAAGACTTATTATTGGTCTTGGCATTTAAGGAAGGGTCCACAAGACATTTGGAGAGACAAATGCCAGAACTCCAACATAGTAGGCGTGATTAGCACACCCACTGTGTATAGCCTGTCATGAAGTTGAAACAAGGCATGACCCAGATGTAGGCTATACTGCAACAGACCCCACGTAGAGGTGTTTATTAATGAACACGGGGCAGATTCACACACACTCATCAACAATGGCGGAACAGGGAGCTGATAATATACACGGCCAACAAAGAAGCAAACACAAGGCAGCTGTGAATGATTGACAGGATGGCAGGAACGAGAGGTAAGACTAACGAGCTTCAGGCACGGCTAGTTTAGACTGAAACAGGTGATGTCGCAGGTTAGATGTGTCTCTAAGACCGCGAGAGCTGTAAATATCCTTAAGGGAGGGAAGTGGGCAGCCAATGATTTTCTGGCGGTGGAGTAACTGGTGAATCATACAGAGATGCAATAGCTCAGCACTCTCTCCATGGAACAGCAATAGAAGGACACCAGCAGTTTGTCATCCAAATTGTTCTTCCTGAGGATCCTCATGAGGTACAGGTGCTGCTGGCCCTTTTTGACGAGTGCAGTGGTGTCAGCAAGCCAGGAGAGATCGTTGGCTATATGAAAGCCCTGAAACCTGTAATCAGAGACCCTTTCTACACAGTCCCTATTGATGTGGATCAGATCTAGATTGGATTTTTTCCTCCTGAAGTCTATGATGAGTTCTTTGGTTTTAGAGGTGTTCAGAGCTAGGTTATAACTCTGACCACCACACTGACAGCCTTAAGAGTTCATCCATCCGTGTATGTTGAATCATCTCCACCTGAGATGAGTCCCACCATAGTTGTATCATCTGGAAAATTGATCATAGTGTTGCTAGAGTGGGTAGGGATGCAGTCATGTGTGTAAAGGGTGTGAAGATGTGGGTTCAATACACATCCCTACGGGGAAATGGTGCTACGTCTAAGGGCAGGGATTAGATTTTGCTTTAAAGAGTAACTTTCCAGATGCACTCGCAAGAACCCACATGCATTCAGTGCCTTCGCTGCCCAATTGGATTCCATTGTTGGGCCAGTGGGCGGCTCCCTACAATAGAAACATCTGTCAAAATAAAGTGATTGTCTACAGCAGGGTTATTCAAATCAAGGTCCTCAGGGTCCAAGCACTGCTGGTTTTCTAGCCTTCCTTTCCCTGTGAGCCAGGTGTGAAGCCTCTGACCAATCAGAGTCAGTAATTATTAAACTAACTACCTGGGAGAACTGAAAACAAGGCCTGCATTTGGAATTGAGGTCCAGATTTTAAGAACCCTGGTCTACAGGGTAGGCCTGACATTGAATTTCCCATTTTTTAAATTTGCTTTACTGTTTGGTGTTTACAGCCATGTTTTCTTCTATTACCTTATAGCATATTTCATCTTGAAGGAAAAATATACTGTGAGCAAGACTGACCTGTGACAGCACAAATACAAATCAATGCAAGAAATCAAGAAATGCAGTTTTATTTCCTTCAATGATGTGGATAAAGAATTTTGGGATAACATCTATTGCGGGTCTTGCAGACAGATGTCCACTTGTACATAACAGGTGCGTACCATGGTTAAAACAACCAAGGCCTATGTGAAAGGGTGCACAGACATGGTTGTACCAGAAAAGTCATTGCTAGTCAGAATGATGATTGGCTTTTTTCCTCGACTTCTTGACGGCTTTCTCCAGTTCATCCATCACAGCTAGGGTGCCTTCATAGTTATTTGTCTGAATGGACCTTAGTTTTTTCTGATAGTCTTCTGGTAAACCATTCTGCTCCGCACCCATAACGATCACCTGGGAGAGTGGAAACCAGGTAGAGATGAATCGTAGGCCTAAGAAAAAATGTTTGAACTGAAGGAAATCAACTCTCATAAGAGGACCCGAGACCCCTATGAGAGGAAATATGTGCCTGGCTGTCCCCTTAAAATAAGATGGCAATTTTTAGTGACCCCTCCCCAACCCCAGGCACATATTTTTACAATATTCATTGACAATTTTTTACCATTTGTAAAACCGTAACTCTTAATGTGTGAGGCTACAGTGCTATCATGAGGCACCTGACGTTTACAGCAGATGGCGATTATTAATGTAATTGTTAACCCTCAAAACCGGTGCAGAATCATCCTGAAACTTGACAAAGACAGGCAGACAAGCAATTGACATATTAATCTTCAATCAAACCCAAGTGCCAAGTGTCTATCATTGACAAAATATGGAAAGCATATTCCAGATTCTTCGGAGCAGGCAGGATGCAGGGCCTGCGGACAGAATTGTATTCAATAGCTTCCAAAGCCCTAAATGAGCTGCCACAGAAACCATTATCTCAGCCTCACAATGGATTGTCAGGGTCAGGAGAAACATACAAAAGACAGCCATACACAGGAGAGCCACATGCAGCCATCCAACCCAACAGGTGATGTCATAATGTCTTGCTGAGACCAGTCATCTGATTTTAATAATTTGTTTAGTTTTCCAGTTCATTTAAATGATGGTAACTCAAAACACCTTGCTGTTCATGTACAGGAGAGCACAACAGCACAACGTCAAATGGTTCTTATTGTTTGGGAAAATATTTCCTTCAACATGCACTTGCAGTAAATTGATATTTAATTCACATTTCCATTCCATCTGCTCATATTCCTTTTGTTATTAGAATCACGCTGTCTTGTACAAAGGTTACAAGAATCCCAAAGCCTTTTACAATTCTTAAACTGCTTTACATTTTTTTTTTTTTTTTTTTCTTGGTTCGTCTGTGTATTTTTCTTTCTTTGCATTCCAAATAAACACTCAGTATTTGTTATTCCCCGCCTCATGCAAAGCGTCTCTCCGCGTTCATTTAAGGCGTCCTGAAGAAAAGGAAGCGATAAAGTTAGGGAGGAGTACTGGACGGGAGAGGGAGTGTCACACCTTCAGGTACTGTGGGGACGGCGAGGCGTACACACAGCTGTTCATGATGTAGGTACGACACGTGATCTTCTGTCCGGCTGCCCATACCGATACCTCCACAGGGCTGTAGGTGCCGAACCTCACGTTCTCCTGTCTGGTGAGGTAGAGAGGACACACAAATACTGCCCCTGTGTCACTCATGAACTCATGAAGCTTACATTGCCTTTCACTTATCAGTTAAGGGAAAAGGTCAGGAATATCATCACATTCTGTATATTCCCATTAACAATGTCATTAATGCACTAAGGTTCATTTTATTTATATGCTCCAAGCTGCTGCAGATTTAACACATAGCCAGGATTACAAATTACTGTCACGGGGTCGATTAAACACGTTAAGAGCATTCTTGCCTATCCAGGGATTCAAGGTCATCAATGTTCATTTCCCACAGCACGCCCCACACGTCTTCCCCGGAACTGTGCTCAATGGTGGCCACGCCCCCATGCCAGCGGTTGCTTGGCAACCCCCGGTGATTCCCAAACACCAGCTTATGGTCCTGGAAAAAAAGGGGATGGAGAAAAGTGATGTATTTTCTGTAGACTGGAAGGCCTATTTGAGTATTTCACTGAATCGTTTCTGTCACATTCTGGATTATTGCAGACCTGTACGGCCATAACACGTGGCATGAACTCTCAGAGTGTGGCCATGGTGCACGATTGTGTTTCTGTGTCACAGACAATGGGCCATTTTTTTCTTAGTCCTGCAAAACACAGCTGCCAGACTCAGAATGTGGTTTTCATTCTTCTAGCAGTGAACATATAGCTGAGGCTCTCCTCACCATAAAGACAATGTCCAGCAAAGCTGTCACCCCGCTCAAACTCACCTAAAAGCACATTGTTTGCAAGCATCACATGTCTCTCAAAGTGCTTGGGTTGGCACAATGGTGACAGTGACAGTTCTAATGGTCGCAGCTCAGCGATGAGACTAACCACTTCGTCGATCATTGGGGGATATTTTAGTTGTTACAGTCCGAACCTTGGCCTTCGTACAATGCTAAAAGGTATAGCTTAATGGCAACAACAGTAACAGTTTCAGTCCTATTGGTAACATCCACAACATTTAGGTAATGTAAAATATGTAACAGAAATAAGTTGAAATACCAGACATGTAGCATGAAAACAGTCATACATCTAGAACAGGGTTCTTCAACTCTGGACCTCGATTCCAAATCCAGGCCGTGTTTTCAGTTCTCCCAGGTAGTTGTTTAATAATTACTGATTCTGATTTGTCAGAGGCTTCATACCTGACTGACAGGTAAAGGAAGGCTGGAAAACCAGCAGTGCTCGGACCTCGAGGACCGTGAGTTGAATAACCCTGATCTAGAACATATAGTCCCAATTGTACCCAGAACTCATAGTAAGAGTCTTACAAGTTGCAGTCCAAGCAGAATGACTCCTACTGATTACAGTCCTAAACATACAGACGTAACAGTAACAGTTACAGTCTGAGCAGTGGCATTCTACACAGTAACAATTTTAACAGTCTTAGGAGTGACATTGCTATAGGCTACACTGTTAGCAGTTACAGCCGTTAACAGTGATAATAATAATAACAGTGTAGAGGGCTGCAGTCTAGAGGTCTTTGAAGAAGCATGAGGAAAGGTGCCTGGTAACATCCTGACAGCTGCTCGTCTGCTTCACAGGAAGCCAGGGGTCACGCACCGTTAGCCGGGCCACGCAGAACGCTTTGGCTGAGGGATTCTCCAGCTGCAGCCTCTCCTTCAGCAGGTTGCTCCCATAGGCGAAGTACAGGAAGGATGCCTGGTTCATGCTGTCAGCAGCTTCTGAGGGGCACAGGAAGAGGAAATGGAGGAACAGGGGGAAGAGGAGCGTGAGAATGCAGCGGCAGCACGCTCGATAGCGGTGCGGAGGCAGGGCAGCGGAGAGAAGCGTGAATCGCTGGCGGCTGGGGCGGGGGCAGGCATGAGCTTTGGCCTGACAGAATGTTAGCAGTGCCGCCCCCCAAGGGTTTTTACACCAGGCCTCATTCTCGCACAAATCCTGCCAGGTCTCATTCTGGTACCTCAACAGTGACCTCTAGTGCCAGCAAGCTTGCTATTACATTCTGTACAACCTCATAGCAGTGATGTTCACACCTCACATTCAATTAGCATTTGGGTTTTAAGTTTCATGTCTAAGCATGAAAGAGGAAGTATTTTCAAATTTTTGACCCATTGATAGCGAGTTTATGAAATTGTTTAGTGGCTGTTTTTAACAGCTTGATATTTCCTGAAGGAATCTAGGTTAAGCAATCTGCTGAACAGCAACACACCTGACCTGGCAGACACCAGGAAACATATTCTGAGCAGGTGCTGCACAAAAGCATCTTTCCACTAAAGAGGGAGGAAGAGATCAGGAATAGCGGGCGGGTGACGTGGTTGCCTCTCACTGGGCATTAATGTGCCTGCTTTCCAGAGCGAAACTCAATACCCAGAACAGTCAATGAACAAGTGCACTAAATTTCCAGATTTACCAACACAGACTCAGCTGTAGCTTAACCTAAACAGCACACAGCACATTGTCTACACTTTCATTGTACGTCTCAATGTATTATGATTCATTTTGATCTTTTTTCGATACTCTTCTCCAAATGAAATTAATATAAGTGAAAAATTCTGGCATTTACAGAAACGATTTACAGAATGTTATTTACTTTTGGTCCTTTCCGTCATTCAGACCTCCAGGTCCGATATATATGCAGCAATTGTATTATTTATTTATTTATCATCAGGCAAATCATTTTTGAGGTTTTTTTGAACATATGTCCTTATCCGAGGATCAAAAAAAAAAAACAAATTATTACTATATCTGCAACCTGTGTGCTGATTAAATATTTTCATTTGACTTTCCGCATTCCGGAAGGCATTTGTGTAACCATGGCAAACTCTGCCACCAGCATTTGCATTTTGGGGCTTGAAGCTATGAGACCAACCTGTCACACATCGGATGACTTACCCTGAGAGGGGAAGAGCAGAGAGCTTGTCACAAACACCACCGTAATAATGCTGGGGCCAGTCCCAGACAGTATGGTGTTTGACAAATGGTGAAAGTGCTTGGTTTTCTTCTCCATCTGTTTCTGTAACGATCCCATGTTCTCTCACTCCACTGCCTCTCTGCCCCCTTTTACACCCAGGTGGACTCAGCAAGGGTCTGGAAGGTCCTTCAGCCAAAGTTGCTGCCATTTGACTGCCAAAATAAGAGCATCACTGAGCAACCATCGAAAACTGAATTGCCCATGCTAATTCCAGAATATGCCGTGCTTTCTGTTGGGGGGGGGGGGGGGAATCCCATTTTAAATGACCTTATACCTTTCTGTTTGCGGCAATCCATGTACTGAACTTGCACTTCTTTTATGGGTGTAGTATTAAATTGCGCCACCAGATGGTGATATGTGAACTGAGCTTAATTATTACTGCGAAGCACAGCATGCTCATCAGGACGGGAACAAAATAGTTCTTCAAGGTTTCTATGAAAATGAATAGAAAGTCATCCATTGTACATGTCAGTTGTTGTTAATGTAACATACAAGACCTCAGGGAATTGTTAGCATAGTTATGAAAAAGACATTTATTCGATGTGTTTTCTGCATTTTGGCCAATCATAATTTTTTCACTCGCGTGATCCTTGAGCGAGACATCTTCATTATTATTTGTGTCGGGGTCAGCACCCATCCGACCCTGCCTTTCATGTCTTCTCCCTGTCTGACAGCGGGTGTTGTTGGGCAGCTTCTTCCCCCACGTCACTCGCCCTTCAGCCCCTATCTGCTTCCTCTGGTCCCTGGACTGTGCTATTGCTCAGTGGGCTGAGTGTGTGGCTTAGAGTGAGATCCTGTGAGTTTAAAGCTGACTAGCAACAAGCCTCATCTATTCTGTTTTATTTCGTTTTTTTGTTTCCCCTGTACCGGTGTTATTGGTTATCGATGCTTTTCCCTTTTTGGTGTTTTTGTATTTCCGTTCGCTCCTTGCCCCATCTACTCAGGTTTCCTTCTTTTAGTTAACTCTTAGTGTTTGTTCATTTTCCCTACTCTCCAGTCCTGTTTAATTGTAATATGCCACACCTGTTCCATCTTTACCTCAAAGTTAATTGGTTATGATTCTCACCTGTCCTTTATTGTGTCTCGTTAGCTGTGTATTTGAGTGCCTGTTCTGCTTCTGTTCTTTGATGGTTCATTGTAGTTGTATGTCTGTGTTTGGAATGGTTGTTATACTGTGTTGCCTAGGCTTGCTCATTGTGTTCTCTTAGTTCTCAAGTAGTATTCATTCCATGCTCTAGTTTATTCCTGGTTTTTGTTTTTCCTCATTTGCTTTTGATCCCTCCTGGTCCTTTTCTGTTTGTGTTTCCCTGTTTTGTTAATAAACAAGTGGATCATCGCCTTTTTCCCACCCACACCATGCCACACCACAACAATTTTGCATGACATAGGCCTATTGTCTTAATGAAATTTGAACAAACACATACAGTAGAGATGTACAATATATTGGTAACATACCGTTATTGCCAGCCAATATTTAAACTTTATCAATATTCGAAGTTAGCAGCACTTGATCTAAAGACAGAACTATGAATAGAAATAATGGAGATAATTGCAGTAGACGGGAGTGGCCAATGTTATACTTAAAAGGCAAATGTGTATGCAGGTTTTTGGGATATCCTTTAGGTCATCTGATCAAACCCAGGTGTAAAAACTCTTCAGCCAATCACTTCTCTAATTAACAATGTAATTAGGGAGTTGCAGCAAAAACTCACATACCCAATGGCCCTTTTTGGATAAGATTACCCACCCCTGCAGTAGACAATAATGGAGATGATTGCAGAAGACAAAGGATTTCATTGGCTCATTCACCACTCAAAGGGATCTCAAAGTATCAGCCCACAACAGCATTATAATTCATTATGAAATCCTTTGCGTAGATCGATCCTTTGTTTCAGGATGTAATGTCATTCCACTAATCAAAGCTCGGAAAATTTCTATAGCGGCTTGCTCAAATGAACATTCACTATGACCTCAAAACTGATTGTGAGGAAGAACTGTGACAATTTGATCCATCCAACCAGGAGGCAGAGAATCAACTTAAAAACATTAATTGGCGGGTTGGTGTGTGTATTTGGTTGTGGTGGAAGTGCCTCCCCTGAGATAAAGTCCCAAAGGCACCCTAGTACAAAAGTTTGCACTATGGAGTAAGAAAGAAAGTTGTAATGTATCACCTTCAGCTCTACATTTCATCAATGATTTGCTTCTAAGATATGTGATGTGTGTTTATTTCTAACTTTGAAGCAACACACTCAACCACAGTTTATATGTAAGTAATGTAACAACAATTTTGTCGCAAATAGTAACACTTTATATCTGTTAAATAGGCTATTTATGGTTCATTTCTATAAGAGTGATTCTAGCTGTTTCTACTGTAAAACACTTAAATGTCAAAGCTGAAATAAATTGAAAACTTAAACAGAAGGCAACTACATATTGAGTACATAAATACAGCACCACACAGTTTTCAGAGTATTTTCTGAAATAGTTTTACGTTCATGGAAACATTCGGTGTTGGCTATGAGGTATTTGTTTCCTATTGCGTTGACGAGAACATGGACAAAACACAGTGAACTTCATATGGCCTGGAGTTCATTGTCTTGCTGGTCCTTTCCAGATCTTCACAAGCATGATGTTTTTCACTGAGAAACAAATATGTCCAACCTGCGAGAGTCCTGCAGATAATGGAGGTCAACCAGAGAGTAGAGTTGTTCAAATCCACATCAGTCAGCAAACATCCCCCTCCTGTAGACCGAACTCGCCGTCCGCCCCCACATGTTCTGACCCCTCCTGGCGGGGACTCACCCACTGCTCATAGCAGCCCAGTGGGACACACATGACACAGCTGGGGCCCGTTGTCCTGGGACCATCTCAGTAAATAAACACGAGATTCCGCTGCCCAGCAGAATTCTGGGAGGCCGCAGCCTCATCTGCTGACCCGCCTGTGGGCTGGAGTGTGAATAAAGCGTTTTCCAGTTACTCAGCTGTGTTTTTCACTGGGGTCCCTGCTCCTCACTGGGACAGCACCAGCATCCTGAGCGCCGCATCCCGAGCAACTCTGCAACACCTGCGCTGGAGCCTTCAGTGAACACGAGGAGGTCTGATGTCATACTCGTCCATCCTGAGCCAAAACTTGCATCTGTCATCAAGCATCCTGCTTTCAAACATGCTCCCCTTCTCTGCCCTGTCACCCCAGCAAAACAGTCTCCCCAAGGGAAGGTATTCAATTACCCAACATGCAACAACCTTTGCAATGCAACCTTTGTATTTAATCTAGAAATATGAAAGCGGATTATTTTTAAAACCGTGGTGTAGTGTGGGAACATGGTTTTGAGCCAGACTAACAAAAAAAAGACAACTTGCTGTTACCTCTTGCAAGAAATGATGGTAGATTGGACATATGTCCGGTCAGAATGGATTTCATAAATAATGCAAGCAATAGAGGAACTTAACTATCAAACAGATGATGGTAGGTTCAAATACCCTTCTCTGCTTCAACAGTTTAAATCAGTATACAGAATTGTCACCAAAACATAGAAAGAGCATGTCTTCAAGACCATAAATAGACATGGAGAACATTCTGGAATTGTCTCAACACAATGTACTGAGATATATTTTTCATCAGATAAATATTGCACAAGACCATAATTAAATATAGGCCACATGCAGTCAGGTTAACAGTTTTGAGCTGGAAATTTTTACTATAACTGTATCTATTAATAAATTTAATTATATTCGAAATATAAAAGATTAAAGGTCCGCAAAGATTAATTTATATTAATTGAACACTGTGTGTTTTCAGAACCTCGAGTTTATTTTCAAATGGTTCTAAATAAAGTAAATAATTCGATCTGAAGATAGATACACAAATAGTCATACAAAACTTGAGTAGCACTTGATTATAAAATCGTTTTATTACCGTTAATATTACCGTCATCTCGTGTCCAACACACAGCAATTTCCCAGGCAGACCCTGTGTGTCATAATGCATTCAGATGTTCAGAAACAAAGCACACAAATGTGCCAAAAAGGTGGCATAAAACAGTGTTGGAGGAAATACTTTATCAGTTGGATGAAGACGCCAAAAGAAAAAAAAAACGCCAATTAAACATTCACCTGAGTTGTGTAAGTTGTGCTGGTTTAAAAGGACAGCCCTCCCTCGTCACTTTACTGGAATAAGCGCTTCTTGAAAGAGTTCAGGAAAGCGCCAGCAAAAAGCGCAACTGGTTTACACTTAAACCTCGAAGTGATTTCTTTGACACATGTTTCCGTTAATTGTAAGCTGAGCAGAGAACTGAGAGGGTTTGTATCGGTTTAATCTTCTGGATGCAGTGATGGAGAAGGGGGACACGAGACCGTCGTGGGACAATCCCATGCAGTTCGTCCTCGCCTGTGTGTCCTATGCGGTGGGGCTGGGAAACGTGTGGCGCTTTCCATATCTCTGTCAAATGCACGGAGGAGGTAGGAATCAGATTTTCCCAGCTAGTCCTTGTGGTTTTTTTAAACCCGCACATTGATCATTTCAGACGGGGCACTCATGGTTTTAGTGAATGGTTACACTAACCGTGTTTGTTTTGTTCTGTCCCGATGATTGTTCAATGGAAAACTGCAATAAACCAATGACAAGGTACAGTCCAACACCACCTATTCAGAGCATTTACCTTACCTTGACCGTCACTGTCAGGTTAACGTTAGAATATGCATCATGGAATATTGGAGCACTGGGCATGTTGTTTTCTGACTTTTCTCAACATCTGTCCACAGTGTGGAATTCTAGAATAATTATCTCCCTATCAGCAAAAAGAAGGGGACGGGCGGTTTGTGTGAAATTTATGTTTTCACACATTACAAATTTGTAACGAAGTAGACCATTACGATGTGGGGAAAGTTGTCACAATGTAATCAATTAACAATTAATTTCAAGTAACCCAAAGTGAAATTGCGAATGCGGCAATATATTTGTTACTAAATTGCTGACAGCGGTATTTAAATTTGTGTATCTGTGTTAATGTTATTACAGTTCATTAAAATAACACTTGCATATTTACACAGATAATGCTAACATATAGACCTATCATAAACACTCAAAATATATTCCATTGCATATCCTTAGACAATATTTTAAAAGTAAAACATTATAAGGTAAAATTTGTAATTAACGGGGATGCTTTAAATTTATAGTAATAGTAATCAGCATTTTGTTGAATATGACAATGACACACACACTCTGAGGGATTATGGATTATTTATACATTATATGCATTATATACTCTACCAAAATAAATAATAGAAAAATCAAGGATCTCAAACGTTTCAGTCCATGACCCCCAAAATACGAAGTAACAATGCCTATCAGTCCCCTTCATTACATGTATCATGATCAACCAGTTGTGGTTATGGTTACAAATTCTTATAAAAATACTCCAAAAATCAACTCGCGACCCCCACTTTGGGTACCCCTGCCTTAAATCAGAAAATATTCAGAATATACAACCTATTTTTGACATTTGAATGGTCAGAATTGCTAAATATTCTACTTCCTCATTGTGCTTGACAAACAAGAACCAGCTGATGATGTCAGACACAGAGACATGTCGATTGATGTCAGTATTCACTGTCTTCAATCCCTAGAGGAAAAATGACTGGCTGTGAGACAGCTTACTCCTGTGGCAGCTAGCCCCAGCATCTCTATCCAAACTGGATTTGTGCATAGGAATGTAATGTCAAGCAGGAACATGCCCTATTCGTAGATGAATTGTATAGAAACATAACTTGACCATGTACTGCACAGCTTCTTAGCAGAATTTCAGAAGTGTTTTGCAGATTCACTGCTTCTACAGTTACATTCAGTTGTCCGCGTAGATCATATCTGCTGCCAGACACCAGATACATCAAAGAGAAGCTGTTTTTTTTCCAGAAAGTGGAAATGGGAACGTTTCAGAGGCTAGCATTGTGACTCTATACTCCTGCGCTTGGTGAATCGGAACCTGCTTGTGCTGTGCGTGTGCAGTTTGCTTGTCTCCATTGTGTTGCACAAGGTTCCTCCAGGTATCTGTCTGTGTGCATGTGCATGTATTTGTGTGTGTGTGTGTACGCGCCCTGCAGTGGGCTGGCACCTCATCCAGGGTATCCCCCACCCTCCTGCCATCCTATCCACAACAAAGAATAGGTTTCACTTGTGCTCTGAATGATACATGATGTTTATTTGCATTTAAACCCCAGGCCCACGTACTTGCCTTGGCTGTTTAGTTATAATATGGGCATTCAGGCGTGACAATTAGCAGGGTTAGCATTCCAGTGTTGACCCTCGCTTAACATCTTGCTCCCAGGTGGATTCCTGATACCCTACCTGATCATGCTGGTCCTGGAGGGGCTTCCCCTCTTCTGCATGGAGTTAGCCATTGGTCAGAGAATGCGCCTAGGCAGTATTGGGGCTTGGAGCGCCATCAGCCCCTATCTGGGGGGTGTTGGTGAGTGAGCTCATTCAAGGACTACATTTCCCAGAATTCTGCAGAAGATGTTTTCCCGATATGTCTTTAACCCAGGGAATTCTGTAGAGGAAAGAAAAATAAATCTTTGATTATATATTAGCTATCAGTGCAGGTGACAGTTAAACCAAGATGACACCAGTCTTGCCCTTTGACCTCCTCAGCCTTTTGGGTTTTGTGAACCATTGTAGCATGCAGCTGACACTCTTCATGTGTGTCACTATTGCCCCAGCAACCATGAAGATAACGGCAGTACTAGTAGCTGATGAGAATTACGTAGGTGTGCGAGAAGGTTTAACACCCACTTTACTGCTGTCCAGGCGTTGCAAGTGTGGTCACCTCAATATATCTCTGCTTGTACTACAACGTGATCAACGCTTGGTCTTTCTGGTACCTCTTTCATTCGTTTCAGGTGAGTGCAACAACTTGCATTTTGCCCATTATTCACTTTTAAGGAAATGATGGTCGGAACTGTGGTTTATGGATCTTGGGGCCGTTCGGGTCAGACTCAGCACAGCAATGCCAGTGCAGCTAGCTTCAGGATTCTGGATTTCAGAATCCGCTTTTGTAAAGAAACTTAGCGCTGTTTACTGTAGGTGAGCACACCTGAATTGTTTTTAATAAAAACCAGCACAAGAAGTCAAGTTTTTAAAAACAATGAATGTACACGCTAAACAAATAAGCTTTAGGGCGACAAAGGAGTTACCCTAAAATTGATGGATGATGATTTTCTGCCTGTAAGGCTTGCTTCAGGTGGGATGGAAAGCGAGGTCACGTGACAGGTCACATGACACAGGGAGGGTAACAAAAACAAAATACAGCAGTTTCAGTGTCATGAAACAAGACAGGCGCCTGGTCAGTGAGAGGGCTACAAACATGGTTCGGTCTAGCTGCAGGCAGAATAGACGGTTATCCAGGACCCCTGAATTACCTGCATTGTGGAGGAAGTGAAATGATCATCGTTTTCATGGTAGGGGGGGCGTCCCAAGTAAAGCTTTGCCTAGGGATCTAAAAAGGTAGCGCGAGCCCTGGCTAGAAACTGCGTGTAGGCGAAAACATCAGGGACTGGGTGTTGGTAATGACTGAATGACATCACTTGACGCCACACGTGGTGAGTGTGTGTGTGGTCCCCGCCCCCCCGCCCCTTGCAGGCTGTACTCCCCTGGGCCCATTGCCCAGCAAACACCAACCTGACAGGCCACCTGGAGGAATGTGAAGCGGCCACACCCACCCAGTACTTCTTCTACAGAGAGACCCTGAACATCAGCCCCACCATTAACGACGGCGGCGGCATGCACACGGGCCAGGCGCTCTGCCTCCTGCTGGCCTGGATGTTCGTCTACATCTGCATTGTGCGTGGTGTGGCGTCTACGGGAAAGGTAGCCCTGGTCCACCTGCTTTTTTATCTTCAGGGTAAAGAGACCTTCTTGATCCCAGACAAGAATCAGTTAGGGAGGGTCATGCACATTCTGCCAACAAGGTTTTGGGACTAGGACATAGACTGTATGACACACTC
This sequence comes from Hippopotamyrus pictus, assembly GCA_026781145.1. Taxonomy (NCBI): domain Eukaryota; kingdom Metazoa; phylum Chordata; class Actinopteri; order Osteoglossiformes; family Mormyridae; genus Hippopotamyrus; species Hippopotamyrus pictus. The sequence goes on along the minus strand of JAODLC010000140.1, from coordinate 24,305,648 downwards.
AGGGGTGTTGGAGGGGCACGGATACCCTGGCAGATTCAGGGGGCCAGTTCTTTATAGGAGCCTCAAGATCTACCTTAGGGGGCTCCCTGTCTGGAAAAACCAGCCATATCCCCTCTCCCCCTTCACTCGGCAAGTTTATTCATTTCGTCAGGGGACCTAGAATTTCTAGCTACTCCCTTGTAGCCATTTTAACATCAAGCTAATGTGATTATGTTTCTTAAATGCAGGGGTGTCAAACTCCAGTCCTGGGGGGCCGGAGCCCTGTGTAGCTTAGTTCTTTCCCTGTTCCCCCACAAATGATTCCGCTCAAGAGCTGTGTGGTAATTAGCACAAGGAGTTGAATCAGGTGTGTTAAACGAGGGTAAACCAAAAACTGTGCAGGGTTCCAGCCCCCCAGGACTAGAGTTTGACACCCCTGGTTTAATGAATTGTGGCCATTATGCTGAAATATTGAATCTCAGGGAAACTGAGAAAAAAGTGATTCAGACAAGGTAACACAAGATTCAAGAGCTCTATTCAAGTAAATTATGTAAATGTAGCTCTGGGGGTCAAAAGTGAAGTTGAATATGTCCATCCATCCATTTTCCAACCCGCTTCATCCTCAAAGGGTCGTGGGGGGTCTGGAGCCTATCCCGGAAGCAACGGGCATGAGGCAGGGAACAACCCTGGACAGGGGGCCAGCCCATCGCAGAGCACACTCACACACCAATCACTTACACATGCACACCTACGGGCAATTTAGCAACTCCAGTCAGCCTCAGCAAGTCTTTGGACTGTGGAGAGAAACCGGAGTACCCAGAGGAAACCCCACGACGACATGGGGAGAACATGCAAACTCCACACACACGTGACCCAGGCAGAGACTCAAACCCGGGTCCCACAGGTGTGAGGCAACAGTGCTAACCACTGCACCACCATGCCGCCCAGTTGAATATGTTAAAATTGAAAAACACCACTAAAACACCAAATGTATCATCAGAAGGGTAAGGGGTCTGATTGTGTCACAATATTCCAGAAAGGCATCCAAACATTCATCAAAGGAGCTTCCAGCTGCATATTCTGGTCAAGGCCAGTGGGGAGCTCATGAATATATAATCCATTCAGTAGCAGTGTTGGTGTCGAGCGAGCCAGTGGGGGAGTTATCACCAGTCCGTGTCATGTCTTATGGAAACGTAGACCTTCATGCCTCTCCCAGGTGGTCTACTTCACGGCCAGTTTCCCCTACCTGGTGCTGTTCATCTACTTGATCCGAGGGGTCACCCTGCACGGAGCCGTTAATGGTCTGAAGTACATGTTCACGCCCAAGGTAACATGCACAGTGGGTTTATAACACAGGCAGATAACCGTCGACTGAAATGGGCTTTAGCGATGCTAACCATCTAATGTGTCTCCTTATGGAGCTGGAGCAGTTAGCAAACCCTACGACGTGGATCAACGCCGCCACGCAGATCTTCTTCTCCCTGGGCCTTGGCTTCGGCTCCCTCATTGCCTTCGCCAGCTACAACAACCACAAAAACAACTTCGAGCGCCAGGCCATTGCTGTGTCCCTCATCAACAGTGGCACCTCCATCTTTGCCAGCGTGGTCACTTTCTCCATCTATGGCTTCAAGGCCACCTTCAACTATGAAGCCTGCTTGGGGAGGTGAGCCTTTGGGTGGGATCACATGACTTTTAGACACAGCTCCATCAACACTCATTTCTCCTATGTGTGAGGTGTTCATTTGATTAATGATTACACATAATTTTTGTGATAATGTTTAAATTACCTGGCATTTATTGGACCATAAAGACGACAACTTAATGATACGAGTAAGGCCAGAAGCATATATTCTAACAGTTCACTGACTTTTGTCCTCTGCAGACTGCGATTGCTGCTGTTAAACACCTTTGACTTGGCAGAAGATGCCATCAGTGTGGACAATGTGACCTTTTGGGTCACGGAGCTAAACCGAACATACCCAGACCGGTTTGCTACGTTGTCCAACAAGCTGGAAATCTGCAGCCTGGAGACTGAACTGGACACAGTAATGAAGCACATTTTATAGTGGGGTGTCCGTCCTACAGACTCACTGCCCTGGTGGTGCTATGTGTAAAACGTCAGTTTCATTAGGACCTTCCATGGAATCATGAAAAATGTTCTATTCCCACAGTCCTAATGCACTCTAGGGTTTATGAAGCTATGCATCATATGAGCTGAAATTCACAGATCAAAGTTGTTGGTTCTAGTCTTGCCTGGCCCCACTGCTCATGGTGAGATGTGATGTGCGCCCCCTCCAGGCCGTGGAAGGAACAGGCTTGGCCTTCATCGTGTACAGCGAGGCCATCAAGAACATGCCGGTGCCTCAGCTGTGGTCTGTGCTCTACTTCTCCATGCTGCTCATGCTCGGCTTGGGGAGCATGCTGGGAAACGTGACGGCCATCACCACTCCGCTGTGTGACATCCGCTTCCTGTCCCGCCACCTCAGCAACGAGACCCTGAACGGTGCGTGCGTCCAGGCTGAGGGCTGACGGCTTGCTTGAAACATTATTGCCGCTGGTTCTGTTGGGTGAATTTGTTGTGGAAGTAAATTGATTCGATAATGAAATTACTTCATAATGTACAAACACATAATTTTTTAATTATTGAAATTTATATAAAAACTTTACGACACGGAAATGGCCAAAAAATGTTAATTATAGTATGTCCTTTTAATATACCCGATGTCCAATTCAGGGTTGATAAAGCTAAAGTAAGGGATTTAAATTATTTATTATTCACTGATATACTTATTAATGAACAAGCTGCTCTTTTTTCTTTGCATAGCAAGAGAAAAATAAACAAGGAAGTTTACAGATCATCATGATATGCATATGTTAAGTAGGAGTGTAACGGTACATACCAAAAATGTATAGTATACATACCATATAGTATACATACCGTATTCATACCGAAAATTTATAGTATACATACCGTGTAGTATACATACCATATTCATACCGAAAATTTCCGGTACGGGTCTTCCGGTTCGGTACGCATATGTATTGAACAAATGCAGTAAATGCGGAACCTTTGTGTGTTTCCCCTATACAACATTTGAAAATGGCCGGATGAAGCCGCACCACTACGCATGCGTGCGTACGCCCTAATGTAAAGCTGGAACTTGGTAATGTGAACGCAAGTACAGCGCAGGTAGTTTTAAGTGCTGCACCATAATGGATATTTATTTTGTTATGCTCTTCATTTTTTTGAGACAATATTTATACTGCACAGTTCTAATATGAAGCTGAAAGCTGCAAATATGAATACAGTACAGATCAGGTACAGTTCAATTTCTAAATGTGCACCTTAATGGATATATATTTTTATTTATTTGTGAGAATATTTATTTTGATTTAATTCGAAGTAAATTTTAGCTTTTTATTGGTAGGTTGCAGCAGTATTGACAGAGACTTTTTCTTTAAGACAGTCATACTTTGTTCAGTAAATAAAGAAAAAAAGAAGCAATTTATGTTTTGTTTCTTTTATCTCTGCTATACCGAAAACGTACCGAACTGTGACCTCAAAACCAAGGCAGGTACCAAACTGTTACCTCAAAACTGAGGCACACACCGAACTATGACCTCAAAACCTTGGCACGTACCAAACTGTACATTTTCTGTGTAAGGTTACACCCCCAAAGTTAACAGCGCTAAACACGACACCTTCATCTCATCATATCCTAAGCCAGTGTTTCCCAACCCGATCCTTGGAGAATCCCATACGAGGAGGTGGGGGACCAAAAACGTGGACCGTCTGCAGGTCCCCAAGGAATGGGTTGGGAAACATCCTCTCCCTCAGGGTCTGCTAGTATTTAGTTATTTCCTTTAAAATCAAGATCATTTTCATCTAATAAATAGGTCTATGAAAGCTGTTCACTGTATGTAATCTGTGTGCTATTAAGAGTGTTTCGTGTAAAATATTGAGCTGGATAAGCCAGGAATAATAATAATAATTAATCCTTTATTGTGCCCATGGGGAAATTCTTCTTACGCCTCCCTCAAGTTGCTCTTGAGGTAGAGCAAGCTGTCCATGAAGGGCAGCCACCTGTTGGGGCACCCAGGGAGCTGGGGGTTAAGGGCCTTGCTCAAGGACCCACAGAGGCTGGGTTTGAACCAGTGACCTTGCACTTACAGGCACAGCCCACTGAGCCACACACCGTCCCCAGGACTGTCTGCCTTAGTCTCATAACTATCCCCCCGTCTACAGGATGATAGGCGCAGGATTAACCCACCCACATCCCTGCCTGGGCATGGTGGTGTCATAAATCAGAATGATTTTACCCTTAGGAGGGATGACCTGTCAGAGGAGATGCTCAAATAACAAGTATTTTGTAACTGTTGAGACAGAGCTGAATGTTTTTTTCCGTGGTACTGAATTTAAAAAGTTTAGTAATACCAAAGGTATCTGATATCTGCCAGAAGCTTATCAAAGAGTTACTCACATAGAGATCTCCTACGGCCTTTATCCCTATTGCCACCCAATATTTGAATACTATACTGTATAACTCACAGCATCAGGGGCAATATGGTTATCTTGAAATGGGTAGTTAGTCAATAAGCTTTAATAAAATGTGTTAAGAATCGGGGGGTTTTAGATTAATTCGAGCCCATAAAAGGATTGACCTGCAAGGGAATCTGATTTATTGTGTTCTGCTCTGCTGAAACTTATCAGGGATTGATATCTTTGGTAAGCAGCCAGATCTAATTAGGTTAGAACTGAGACTCGTTAATAGCCCCGAAAATTAGGTAGCCAAAGTTCACCTATAAAGTACGGTGCTTGTCATTTACCAAGCTAAATCCTAGGACAACTTTACCTAATTCCTTAAAGTACGTGAAGGAATGTTACATTTATATCGCATTTTTCAAGACACCCAAAGCGCTTCAAAGATCCAATGGGGAGCCACTTCAACCACCCCCACTGTGTAGCCCCCACCTGGATGATGTGACGGCAGCTGTTCTGCACCAGTGCTCTCACCACACGGTAGCTAATGTGGTGAAGGGGCAGGAGAGAATTCACCAATCAGATATAGGGGATGATTAAGGGGCCAGATCTGATAGGGCAACAGTGGGCAATTCAGTCAGGACATTGGGGTACCACCCCTATTACATCTTAGCTATCTTTAAGGACAGATATTGAAATAGATCATTAGTATGATCTTTGTCTTTTAACAAAACCTGTTTGATCCACTTACATGAATTTTGGGATTTTCGAGCGAATGTTTCAATTATAATTGACACTGCAGAGACTGAGAGGCCTGTATCATGATCAGCTTCTCCAGAAGCCTTTAGTTCAAATCCCTTGTCCCATCCATGGTGGACGTTCATTGCAGCCTCTTTCCTCACAGGCCTCGTCTGCCTCTTCTGCCTCCTTCTTGGCCTTGGCTTCACCACCCGCTCAGGGAATTACTGGCTCACCATGTTCAATGACTACGGCGCCACCTTGTCGTTGCTCTTCATCGTGCTCATTGAGATCGTCAGCGTTTGCTACGTCTACGGACTCAGAAGGTAGGCGCTCCAGGCCAGGATATTCCAGCCTTTTCCAGCCGCCTTTGTCATATGTGCCAAAAAGCTTCATAAATACAAGCAAATTGATTCACGTCTAAAAAAAAATTACAAGTGTCAATTGCATCCAGACATTGCATCCACATATGACTTATCTATATCAACAATAACGTTACGAGAAGCAACTGCACTGTAAAATGGATTTTAATATTGATAACTGATGATAATGGAGGGGTGGCATGGTGGTGCAGTGGTTAGCAGGGTTTGGCTCTCTGCTATGGCTCCGTGTCTGTGGAGGTTGCATGTTCTCCCTGTGTCGTCATGGTGTTTCCTCCAGGTTCTTTGGTTTTCTCCACAGTCCAAAAAAAAACCTGCTGAGGTGAATTGGAGTTGCCAAATTGCCCATAGGTGAGCATGGTTGGTAAGTGTTCCCTGCGATGGGATGGCATCCCTTCCTGGGTTACTCTCTGCCTCACATCCATAGTTTCTGGGATCGGCTCCAGACAAGCCCCCCCCCATGACCCTGAATAGGACAAGCAGGTACAGAAAATGGATTGCAGTGATCATTTTGGGGGTTAATTTCCTCAATTTCAAAAGCCTAGTGTTTTTATTTATTTAGCAGAGGTTTTATCCAAAGTGACATATGATTGAGAGAGCAGAGTCAACCAGTTCCCGGGGCAACTGGGGATCAAGAGCTTTGTTCAGGGGCCCAATGGTCGAATCACTCTGTCAGTCATAGTATTGGAACCAGCAGCTTTCTGATCACAGGCACAGCATCCTAAACCTGAGCCAGTCTATGTAATATTATGTCAATTGTAGACGTACCTCACTCAGGTAGGGATAGGTGGTCTATTAACACATCTAGATAGGTTTGTGTGATTTTTTTTCCAGGATTTAACAATGGTCTTCAAACTGCTGCACAAAATTCTTGACGCAGGAGCTCTCTGAAGGAAGTTGGCTGTATACTATAATTAGGTTGCCTGTGAAGGAGTGTATTATAGTAAATTGTTGGCCTATTACATCTTGACAGGTTTGAAAATGACATTGAAGACATGATTGGCCATCGCCCCAACTGGTACTGGAAGATTGTGTGGGCAGGCGTGGGTCCCATCCTTATCATTGGCTTGTTCATCTTCTACATCGTCATTTACATCATGGGGGGAACACCCACCTACCAGGCCTGGGATAAAGATCTGGTAACTGTTGATTTCGCTCCACAAGTCAGTTTCTTGTCACATTTGCTGATGCATCAACAAAAAGTTCTATAACATCTTGGTAACACTTTACTTGAGGGGGCACAAATAATGTCATGGTACACACTTACTTAATGCATTAATTAACCAGTAATTAGTCATGTACTGATCCCATGTTCATCCATCATTAATTAGTCATGGTTTATGTATTTCATGCAGGGACAATATTAGTTCATGATTTGTTCTTGAGGTGTATCTGAGTCAAAGTTATTTGTGTCACCTCTTTACTGTTCAGCTAAATTATCTTCTGTAATTCAAGCCATTTTTTGGCATGCTCTTCTGTATGTGTGTGTTAATCATGATTATTTTTTTGACACTATGAATTTAAAATCATCAAAGAGGCATAACTCTGAACATGAAACAGCTTTTAGTATGAGTAAATAGCTGGTGTTTTGGGAGGGGGGGGGTAACTTTTATTTGCTCTCAGCTACTTTTTCCATCCCTAAGGTCTTCATTAGGATATATAGCCTTGAAGGGGGGATGTACCAGTATTTAATATGGCTTCTGTTATGAAGGTGTACTTCCCTCCTCTGCCTCTAGGGGCGTGCAGTGACCACAAAGTACCCAGCGTTTGCCCAGGCCTTCATCGGCCTGCTTCTGGCGTCGTCTCTCAGCTGCATCCCGCTTGGCGCGCTCTACACCTTCTGCGTGAGGCGCCGGCAGCGTCGGAATGTGCCGAGGCAAGGCATCATCAGGACCGCGAGTTCCTAAGGAGACGCCCGACGCCCATGTGTGCATGTTAGCCCCCCCACACACACACTGGATGAGGCGCGTTGTCACCGGACTGTCTCCCCATTCCCTTAAATCCCCTCAGAGACGTGCCCAGCTACCTGGAGTCACTGAGACACTATAGGCTCTTGTGATCATCTGTTTAAAATGGCAGATTTTGAGAAATTTCATAATTTCATAGAATGTTATCCTTGCGCAACCAAATCAACATCTTTTAAAGTTTTGTATGAGGAAGATATTATATGTAGGGATTGACAAAACTGCTACGCAAGTACAAATTTGCCGTATAAAGCTTAAAATACATGTTAATTTCTTGTCAAAGCAGCACAAATACAAATAAAATTAGTACACATTTGTGCTGTTACAACATGAAATTGTTGCACATATCACTTTATATGGCAAATGCATATCTGCATACCAGTTATATCAATCTCTGATTATATGGTATATGGTACTATACCTTTGAAATAGATTCCACGTGTATAGCATCAATATGTAATGTAATAATGTAACTAATGTGAACCAGAGGCATTCAAACTGTTGGGTGTGGCCCCTGGCTGGGAAAGAAGGAATTGCAGGGGACATTGGGGGCGGAAAATTTAAACAGAACTGAGCGGAGGGGTGTTGATTGGAGGGAGGGGGGTTGATCTATTTTGAGATTGAAATAATAAAAAAAAAATTAAAAAAAAAAAAAGATTGAAATTGCAACCTTCATGAACACATTGTATGCCTATACACATTATATGATGCTAATAAAGTAATTAATATGCGTAACACAGACAGGTATTCTGTGTATTGCATAAATCGAACTGTTATGACTAGAAATGTAACATGTGTACACATGTTACAGTGGGAAAGTTGCTCAGTTAATGCTGACATGTTAATGCTGGGAATTTTTAGCTGCTAATCATGTTAAAATGTGATGGCAAAGCAACACTTAGAAGAAGTAGAAGCAGAAGACAGGACAACACATATGTGGAATGTATCAGCCCTGGGGGGGGGGGCTGTCCAAAAAAATGAACACTACTGATATTAACCACAGGCACCACTTTACAGCAGTTCTGCAGCTGGACTGGGGGAGGTGTTGGTGTTGGGGGGGGGGGGGAATTAATGAGCTGAAGACAAATGGAGAATAAACCGAAGATAATGTCTTTGGAGAGAGAGAAAATGTTTAACAAGGTAAAACTGAATCCGGTTAGTTGTTGATTGACTGTAGGTGCGCCCAGATACAGATGCAATTACACCCAGGAGCAGAGTGTATGAACCAGGAGTGGATGAGTATGAGTGGATAAGGGGTGTACCTCCCAGGATTTATTTTGGCTTCAATTACACCCCCCCCAATAAACAGCATTTTTAATTATTTAAATTATTAAATTGTATCCCCCCTCCAATATCAAACCCTCTCCAACACTGTTTAATTATATAATACTTTACAGAATAAAGCTTTTCTGGTCCAAAAATTGTAAAATAATCTGGACAAGGTTACAGTTTACTTGGCAAGATGTAAGCAGATGGAATTCTAACTCCTGATCCAGGTCCCCTGTTGCTTTGGTGTGATGACGACCTCACAATTCTCAGCCTCCTTGGCATATACCGAATGGTCCAATTGACCGGACCCCAAACCCAGCCGGATAGCTGAGCATCATTTGCCTTGAAGTCCATTTTTACTTATTCATTAATATTCAATTAGCAGGCATTTTTATCCAAAGCAATGTATATTTTTGTGAAAGCAGGGTAAGACAGGCCCCAAAACTGGGGGGGTTAAGAGCCTTGCTCAGGGGCCCAAGAGTGACATCCCTCCGCTGGCCCTGGAATTTGAACAAGCGACCTTCTGATTACAGGCACAGCGTTCTACCCAGCTGCACCACTCACCACACCCTCATTCAGCTATAAAGGGTTTAAATACAACACCCAGCCCTTCATACAGAGCAGCAAACTCAAGCAGAGTGTTGGAGATACAACAGCGAGTCCTGCAATGTCCACTGCAAAAACACTGAATGATCCATTATGTATTAATCACGTTTTTCAAGATAACCAATCATAATCAGCAGCTTCAAGGAACTGCGTTAACTCAGCACTTTGAAGCCATAAACAAGGACCACTCACCTTCACTAAATTTGAGCATTCTAAAAATCTAAGAGAACATGGTCACATTCAGTACATAATGCCACCAGGTGCCCCATGAAACACCTGAGGTCTGCCCACGGCTGAAGATGAACACAAAACTAACCAGGCCAAAAGTTTATTATAAGTAAACAAAAATTTCCAAAACAATCATGGACAAGAAATATGCTGACACCCAAATGTACAAAATGTGGTGACTCAAGCAGAGGTGACAGGAGTTTATCGCCGGGGTCCTCCTCTACCACGACCTCTTCCGCGCCCCCTGCCACGACCTCGTCCGCGGCCACGGCCCGCCACTGCAAGAGAGACAGAAGACCATTTTTACCTGCATAAATGCAATGAAGGAACACAAACAGAAGCAAAAACTGCCCATGTCTGAGAAAACTTCACTATTTCCCCTGGGAAATTTGACAGCACCAGAGCTGTTTCTCAGGTCAAGGTTTGCACCATACCTCACTAAAAAATAAAGAAAAACAATTACTGCTTCCTTAGAGACCTGAACACACTCACTCCACGCCAGCAAACCAGAAGCTTCTACACAGCCATTCTTCAGTCAGACAAAACATATGGGACACAAATCCCTAACAAGCTTTATTGCGATATGTCATCCAGGGGTCAGGGGGAAAGTCGATTGTTACAACTCGCAATTCAAGGTGGCAATTTTAATATCACCATAAGAGTTAAAAATCGATTTATAAACATCGATTTAAACATGTATTACTAAAATTATGTTGCTCACATTTGCTACTGCTATTTGCCCAGTTGCACACGGCCTGATTTCGTTAAGGGACTGACATGCACGTATTTGGCAGGTGTCATCATGAATGAGACGGTGTATACAAAGACTTTTCCTGCACAATCTCAATCTAAAGCTACAAATAACCACAAGTGTGTGAAGTTTAAACTCTTATTGAACCTTTACTTCTTCCCTGAACACTAAGTAGTTTCTACACAAACTGAATTTTTACACCTTTTTAAACTCCTCTCTCCTACCCCACCCTGCATGTTGTGCTCTCACTGGCTGTAGCTTGTCACTGCACTCACTGCCAATAACAACAATTTTCACGCTACAGGATATGGAGTCGCTGACCAGTCCATATATTCAGCCAGCCAGATATCGGACAGGCACCTGCGCAGCATCGCCGACTCTGTCAGGTCATTTCTTTGAACAAATAGCTATTGAGCGCCAGTTTGCTAGTGCCAAGTGAACACCAATTTGTCTCCGATCTGGGGCTTCTGTCAGTGCTCTCAGTGAAACAGGGGCCAAATGGGAATTCAGGGCTAAAATCATGCAGTGTGCACTTAGCATTAGATTTTTTTGCTTAGCCTGAATTTCCTGGCAAGAGCACCTAGCTCTGCTCACACACATACTCAGATGTGCGACTGCCTGTTGCGAGAAGGTTTTTCAGCTTTGTCAATAAATGTATTAAGTAATTTCTTTGCATGTTGTGAACTGAAAATAAAAATCCAAAGTAGGGTGGTGCAAATTTTGGAAGTTCATCTTCAAAATATCATCTTCGCCCACCCTACTTTTGTTCGTATATATGAAAAAAAAAATTCAGGCAAAATATTAGGTTAATTGGTGACTATTTACTGGTAGCTCAGTTGCATTGAAATTTTGCAGA
>JAODLC010000140.1:24273941-24289911 GCA_026781145.1 Hippopotamyrus pictus | reverse complement strand
CTCTCTCACACACACACACACACACACACACACACACACACACACACACACACACACACACACACACACACACACACGAGTGAGCTAACCCTTACAGTTTGGCATGGAATCCATGCTTCTACAAAGTAGTTCCCCAAACTGACACCTCTTTAGCTATTTACCAAGGTAAATGTTTACAATAAAAGTTAAAATTAAGTAAAAGAAAAAATAATAAACAGAATCCAGCACATGTTCCGCCCGGGGTCAAAGATTTACTTTTACAGAGACATTCACTGGCACTATTTGTGTAACTGGTGCAACAACATTTACAGTCATTGTCATAGCAACAGATCATCACATTCTCTGATAGGCTGAAGTCATTCTGATGGCCAGTAACAGAATGAGAAATACTGTATAACGTGTTACACTATATACAAACCATTCACCCATTATGCTCAGCCGCACCCCTGAACCCACCAAACCTGCTACTAGATGATCTGAGTACTAAAACAAACAGGGTGCAAGTGAGAGGATTGCTGGCATTGACACACTAACTTGTAATCTGCTCCAGGGCCGGCTGGTCCTGTCTCATGGGAAAAAACAAGGAACAATGAAACCACAGCCAGCAAGTGTGACGTTCTTAATAAGCCCCTCAGTCTTCCTCATACAGATCCATCACAAAGGGCTGCGTATTATGGCTCAACACCCAGCAACAGGAAGATTAAAATAGGTATTATAAGCCAATGTACTTGTATAAGTCATTCATTGGTTTAATGACAATAATTCATAACTCAAATTCAAATCATTCATAAGTATGGGAATAAGCTGAATTTTCCTCTAAACAGGGAGTGAATATTAAGCATGGAAGCAGGTAAAGGTAAGGGGGGAGGATATAGTGCTCAAAGCCTTCAGATTTTCATAGAAATAAATATTCTGTTGCTAGAACCACCACAAACGTTTCTGAAGGCCTGAAAAGCTTCCGCTCCCAGGAAAACACAGATATTCGGACTTATTTGTTGGCAGATGTTGATAAAAGACGACGTCACGGCCCCCCGATGGTGGCAGATGGTCTCAGATTCGTGCTCCCTGTCCTTGGGAGTGCAAAGGAGAGAGCAGGAGAGCTGGAGGACGCCACGTTCCCTCCACACGTGGGGTGTGGACAGCGGCAGGTCCGTGTAGACCTCTCCGGGCCGCGGACCCCTCCCCCCCACCGCCATCAGTACAGGCTCCAGCCCCGGCTCAGCTGGGAGGAAGAGGAGGAGAGCGGGGAAGCGAAGGAGGAGTCTGCCACTCTCGGCCGCTTTCCACACGCGCACGTTCAGTCCATCTTCTCCTTCTGCACCAGCCGCGGTGCGTCCACAAACTCCCGACCGTTGATGAGGATGACACCCCCCGTGGTGATGCTGGCCGTGCCCCAGAAGAGCACATATGCCAAGGTCTCCGTCCACGTGTCACCTGACCGGGGGGGTGCAGACGGCAGTATGTATCTTTCATCGACGATAAGGATCGCATGTCCTATCGACTACGATATCACTGATCCAGCCAGAGCCAGAAGCTCAGTTCAGCTGTTAACGTAATTCTAGGAACTTATAGATTTCAGATCACTGCCATGTTCCTGGCAGAAATCCAACAACAAGCTCAAAGGTCTGGAACCTTAACTAGGATCTGGCGTCTTAAGGCATGCGTTAAGCTTAAATGAAGGGTTTATTTTTAGGCTGGAACTATGTTTAACTAATGACATTAATTCCTATTAAGCTTTTCACGGCAATATTTGACATTAAACTGCATCCGGAATCTCGGAAATACCCGAGGCGTAGCGCGAAAGGGAAAATAAAACATTCCTCACCGGCCATGAGCAGACAGATGATGCACATGGAGAAGGCCACCACCATGATGACAGGCAGCTGAAAGGCAGGCAGGAAGAGGTCAGTGATGGGACCCAGGGTCTTCATACAGACAAACTTATGGCTGATGGTGAGCTTCACATCTGGCTGCGGGATAAAATACGAGACCAGGCTTATAAGACGACGGCTAAGCCCACCGTCAGGAATTTCCAGTCCCTCTGGACTTGAAGGGGTGTGGACATGTCCACCTCGTCCACCATGTAGTTCCCCAGGAACAGATCGATAGAGTCCTACGAGTAAAAGTAGAGAACAAAGACGCTTTTACTAAACAGAGCACTCACAGCGCGCGCGCACACACACACACACACACACACACACACAAGCACCTGTCGGAAGCCATCAGAGAAGTTGTTCTTGTAGTATCTGATCATGGAGTTCCAGCCATCCATTACAAGCCCCCAGTAGGTCCTCTTCCCTGTCCTGGGGGGGGTCAGTGACAGGTCAGACAACATCATCAGACTGGACTCACGTGGGTGCTAATGATATGGCCCTTAATGCATGAGAATTTTTAGGTTATTATACAGGTCAGTCAAAAGTTTGCACACACCTGCTGAAAATCATGTGTTTTTCAACAAGATAACGAGCCTAAGCTCACCTCATGGTTATGTTGCAAGTATTACCCTGTGAACAAGGAAAGAGATGGAGTGCTGTGACAGAGGACCTGGCCCCCACAATCCCCCCGACCTAAACCCCACAGAGCTGGTTTGGGACAAACTAGATCTAAGAGTGTCTTGTGCCCAGAACTTGTGGAAACTTCTTCAGGACTGCTGGAGAATCATTCCAGGTGGCTACATCCGAGTCTGCAAATGCTGTCATCGAAGCAAAACGGGGGTGTTTTGAAGAGCCTAAAATTTGAGAAAACTTCGACATGTTGAACACTTCTATTGGTCTTTGCAATATTTGTTATGTTTTACTTAATTGCCTTGAGGCCATTTACTCTAAGTTGGATAACAACGAAAATAGAGAGAAATGCTTTAAAAGCAAGTGTGTGTAGACTTTTGACTGCTACTGTAGATCTAATAGTTCTGTCACATAGAAAAGGACAAAAAAAACCCAAAGACTTCTATCTTACTTAAAAAGATGAGGCACCACTAACATCCACATGCAGGCTAAGCGCAAGTCTGTGCCCCAACTCATGGCCTCCTACGCTACACCAGTCCGTCACCTTGTGAAGTCTGTCTTCAAGGCCCCAGTTCCAGCGTACTGCTTGGCACAGGCATTGGCGTTGTCAGCCCAGGCTGGATGGAGGGCAGAGGGGCATGGTCAGACCGCTGCGGAGGACGACGGGGGCTTCGGAAAAGAGTAAACGGAGAGGGACTCACCGTTCTTGTATATCTTCTCAAAGTCTGCCTGCTCCTCAATCCTCTGGCCCACATGAAGAACGCCCAGCCTCTGGAAAGACATCAATCAGGGATGAAAAGCTGGACTGTGTAAGCATGTGACCATTTCAGGGTTAATGGACTGCTGATCAAAGAGACAATTCCTTGACTATATAATAATTTAGCGATAATAACAATCCACCATCATATATGGAAGCAATCTCACTGGATGGGGGTGTGTTTATCTGAAAAGGGGTGTGGTGGAATTGCTGAGGGCGTGGCTATCTGAGCCAGGGTGTGGCTGATTGGATGGGGGTGTGGTCTGAGGCCCCTCCTCCCCACCTGCAACTGCGACTGCAGCGAGCGGCGTGCCAGCAGGCTCTGGATGACGTTGGTGCGGTCCAGGCAGTCCATGCAGTTACTGCGAAACGTGCCCTCCTGCTGCGTGAGCACCACGCCCTCAGGGTCCACCAGGAAGTAGCTGGGGGCGCCGAGGAAACACGTTTCACGTGAAACACGTTTCAAATGTCGTGTCAGGAAAGACCGAACCGCACGCTCTAAGTGTAGGAATGCAGTGTCATTAGTGCGGGGGTGGGCTGTGTTACCACCAGCAGGTAGGACCTCAACACACCCAAACTCAGCCTGCATCTCAGACACGTTGTCCACCAGTACCTGGAGCCGGTCCCACCTCATCTGACTGCACTCCTTGTGGAAATCGAAGGCTACATATCTGAGGAGGAAGAATAACACCGGCAACCTAACGACAAAAGTCTTCAGTATTTGATGCAATGTTCTATTCTAAGGAGGGGCTGAGTGAGGCATCATCTTGCAGGCTTTCCTTGTGGCCCTTACAGATGTGTTCAGCTAATCGCAGCATTTTTCCTTTCATTTACTGCAATTGTGTTCGACGTGTTCGGTCATACAGAACTCAACAGTAGAGGAAACTGTTCATAATCTAATTTCCTTTCTCAGAGGAAAGGGACGAACTCATTTTTAAACTCAGGGAAAGCACGTGGTTGGACAGAAATTAAGATGTAAAATGAAGAACTCTTTACTGTAGCACCAGATACAGACAAAGGAACTCAGCGGTGTCAGGAACAGCCGCAAATCAGTGAGAATCATGGGAGGGAGGAGCCCTGACCTGACCATCCCATTGGCCACGCTGGAAGCCATCTTGGCGAAGGCCTGTTCCAATGGCTTCTCCGACCCTTTCTGGTTCACCTGCAGAAACACACACCCATCACTGATGCTGAAAAGGCTTAGTGGTTTATACTTGATGTTTGTGACACGTACAGTTACACCAAGGGTGAGCAATCTTATCCGCAAAGGGCCAGTGTGTATGCAGGTTTTTGGGGTAACCTTTAGGTCAGCTGTTCAAACCTAAATGTGAGGACTCTTCAACAGAGCTGCAGTGAAAACCCGAATACACAACGGCCCTTTCTGGATAAGACTGGCCACCTCTGGCTTACACACACTGTTGCTATGCAAGCAGTGTTGCTGCTCATACTTACACGCGTAGTTTACATCAAAGTATTGCAATATTTATAAAGCAAACAGGAGTTCAAAAAAGAAATATTTCTCACAAACCCACCTACGAGTGATCTACATAGCAAAGATGAAAATAATTGTGATTGCCATGTAAAATTCATACAAAAATAGCAGCAGTAAACTTTAATTTTTAAACATACTAGATAATCTTGAAAAGGAACCATCATTAGAATTGCAACGTTTGCTAAGTTTTATTTCCTATGACAGAGTATAAATGTTTTAGGAAAATGTAACCCTCCCCCACAAATACCAATCTTAAAAAAAAATAAAAAAAATTGCTACTTTAATACTAGCATGTCGTATATAAATTCATAGTCCCATGATGAAAATTTACCATACTGTTCAAGATTTTTGGTGGTACTGCATCGATCATACACTCATAACACTCATGTTAATTCATAAATAACGTGTGGAATGAACGCAGGATATGTATGGTGGCCATAAAGCGGAGGCATTGTGAGCACTGAGTATAAATGCGCCTTTAGAAAGCAACAGACGGCAAATGGGGATGACGGAGCCATACCAGGTTCAGAATCACTTGTTTGCCGTAGAGGATGACCTGGGAGTCGAAATGCCTCTGGAAGCCATCCAACTGTGAACCGAATGGAGAAACACCATAGGCCTTTAACTGGGAGAGACATCGGACCAGGTAGCTGCACAAAAGGGGGGGTCAGGGGGGTTTAAAAATGCGGCTCACATGGCTGGTGGTTTTGCTGATCTGCGGTTTGGGTTTGTACTTCAGGTTTGGCCTCTGAGACCAAAAGAAAGGAATAGAGCCTCGGGTCTGCAAAGAGAAGCACAGCGAGAGCATCAACGTGCCGAAACCCCAAGCGGAGACTCGGCCTGGGAAGACAGAGAATTCTGGGAAAGCTTTCAATGGACAAGGGCCCCATTTCACAAACATGTTTAAGAAGAAGCCCTTATAGACTTCATTGAGGCTTAACACAGGACACGGTGAAAGAGCATTCAACAAGAGCTCATCGGCGTCTGCCATTTCCACAAAACAAAAACACACAGCAGTTAGTGTCTAAAACAGGCTGACAGGTCTTTATCTCCCGAAACTCACCTGCACAAATGAGGCTTTTCCTCCATTGTACTGGACAATCTGTTCTGTCTCTATAAAGTTGGCAGCGTGACCCTCTGAGTCAATACCTGCCAGGTGTGCAGAACAGACCCATGCTGAGGTCAGTCTGGGAAAACCCCCAACCACCTTTGCACTGCAGGGCTAATGACATCAAGACACCAGGACAGGTAGGAGACAGGGACCCAAAACAACAACCAACTGGTGTCTCACCTCGCACGTAGTAGCGGACTCCAGCCCGGAAGCAGCTTCTACGGGAAATGAGGACCCAGTCGAAGACCTTCCCATTGATACAACCGGACTTCACGGTGATGACTGAGACCTACTGGTTAAGGCAACCCTCCAACCCGTCGCACCTTGGCTTTGACCTGACTTTTCCAATTACACGTTTTTAAAGAACTACATCATCGACAGAAGTCGGATTAGAATTTCAGCATTTACAAAAAATATATCATAGTCCTGCATAAATTCATCATAAATCCATGTAACGTGATATTGATTATATTCCTGATAGCTTTTAAACTTCAACATATACATGTACATCTCAAAAAATTAGAATATCATGAAGCCTGACATTTCTGTTTAAAATATCCTTTTTTTAATTGATCTTATGTGATATTCTAATTTTCTGAGACAGTGAATTTTGGGTTTTATTATCTGTAAGCCATAATCAGCAAAATTCCAAGAAATAAAGGCTTGACATATTTCACTCTGTGTAATGAATCTATATAGTATATGAATTTCACTTTCTGAAAGGAATGTCAAGAAATATTGAACTTTTTCATGATATTCTAATTTTTTTAGATGTACCTGTAGAGATGACATACACTACATTAGTTATTTAATAAATTATTAATCAAGATAGTGACTGAATGTGTGACATGGAGTTGAACCCTGGAGCTGACCCAGATATATTATCTCATATCTGTATCTATACAGTACTTATCTATACCTCACATTAGATCAGTCCTCCTGCCCCTTCCATTCTCTCTCTCTCTCTCTCTCTCTCTCTCTCTCTCTCTCGTTGCTATCTGAATCTTGGCTGGTGTAATAATTTCCCCCAGGGGATCGATAGATGAGAGATAAGATGGTACTCTAAGTCAATATTTCAATAAACCAAAGACTCAGTTTGACAAACTGACTTGCCTTGGTCTTTTGGCCTCTACTGCCACCTTGTGGTTAATATTCTAATCATCCCCAACCAGGCAGGCAATGCCCGAATCAATTTCCTGATAAATTTTCTGTGCCTACCTGGTACATTACATATACATAGACATATATATCACTGTCATATGGGGGGTTTGTTTCCTATCAATGGGAAGGATACATCCATGAAGGACAGGGTAAGAAAACTTGTGCAGCTGTTACAGGAAACACGTGTTAAAAAACAACTCAAACATGTGGACCATGCATGTCAGAGCAGCAACACTCACATCTGCATTGAGCCTGAAACTCAGGAGCATTCCTACTCAAGCTGTATTCACGCAGGCTACATAATCAATGCACGCAAACATTTGCATATTAATTCTGACTTTAGCTCTTACCTCAGGTTGTGCGATAAATTCTCTCAGCAGGTGTCCATTCCATACAAACCTCTGATCAGCCTGCAAATCAGAGAAACACTGACAGTCTCAATTTGGCTGACAGAGCTGGCTGAGCTTCCAGGACGACTATAAGACTGCCCGCAAGGGGGAGCCAGGTTGTTAACTTTAATCGTGACAACTTTCCGAAATGCATTGGAGAAATGAAGGCTGCCAATAGGCATTACAGAGGAAAGCAGTGGAGCTTAGGTGACCCTAATGATGACGGATCGCCACGGCCAGGCTCAACAGGCCTGGAATGGACTGCTTATGGATTTAAACAGGGTCAGCTGGATGGGAGAGTGGAGGAAGCTGGAGAAATGTGCCTTCTTAGTAAATGCTGGGCTCTCATTCTTATTTTACTTGGAATGCAGGATAGTTCATCCTGAGGTTAAACGCTCCATGGCCCTATCTTACATTGCACTTTCTTGTTCAGTTACACCCAACAGTCCTGTGCTGCTTCTTCCACTCTTGCAGTAGCTACCTGCAGGTCAGCGCTTTGATTGAAATCAAAGTGCAAAAATTGGTAGAAACGTCACATTTAAATACTTTTTCATGAAAACAAAGGAAATTTTTTTCTCTTTTTGACAACCGATTATCCATTGAAAAGCAAGTTTTTCAACAGTTTCTCATAGAAGCCTATGGAAATTTCCAGTAAAATGTACCAAAATAAAGCTTGAAAACAGCTTTTCAGGAGATTTCTGGCAAAATCCCACAATCACTGGTGGAAACCTGTTGTGAAAATGAAAGTGAGTTCTCCACTCATCAGGTCAGGGGATTCCCAAATAGTCATAACTCAAAAATCCTTTGTGATAATGGTTTGACTTGCACCTCCCCTCCTCCCCCCAGCTATTCCTCAGTGTATGACATGAATGACTTGAATTCTTTGTGTCTTTATTTAGTAAAACATCCTGACTGAGCCTATTTCTCTCGATTCCACAATCACTGTATGGATATTTACCACCCCCCCACCAGTCACCGTACCTATTCCTCTTGCATTCAGAGTTTCAGACATTATGTTTTCTTTTACATCCTGCTATCCTCCCCTCCGTATCTCCATTTTGTGACCACTCTCCTCCAATCCACCCCTCACCCATCTCCCAAAACTCTTACCCTCTCCAACAGGCTCATGTCCTGGAACTCCGGGCTGGTGTTGGCCAGCCTCTGCAAGCTGTGGGTCAGGTCATAATCGGTGCTGAAGTAGAAGCCGTCCATGGTCATCATGTTGTTTAGCATGGACAGGAAGGCCTTGTTGTCTTGCATCTGAGGATGGAGGGAAGTGGAGAGGCAGGGGTCAGCCACAGAAGTCTCCATAGATACAAGGACAGGGACTAATGCTCTCTGGAGACTAGAGGGCTCTGATATCCCAGGTGAGGTGAACACAGTCTGCACAGACACCCAAGCATTCTCACTCAAATACACAAGTACTGGAGAGTGTTTCTCTTCCATGGGACAGACGTGGGCTGTATAGTTCAGTCAGACACACCACGATAACAGACTACAGCGGTACCTTGGTTTGCAAGCATAATTCGTTCCAGAAACATGCTTGTAATCCAAAGCATTCGTATATCAAAGCAACTTTTCCCATAAGAAATAATGGAAACTCAGATGATTTGTCCCACAACCCAAAAATATTCATATAAAAATGATTAATACAAAATATAAAGTAAAAATATGTAAAACAAATTAACCTGCACTTTACCTTTGAAAAGAATCGTGGATAGTGTGAGGAAGACGAGAGAGAGGAGAAGAGGAGGGTGTTTTGTAGGATGACTTTCATTATAATGGAATCACTGCTATCTGTCGGCTCACTGGAATCTTTTTCTTTTTGTGTGACTTTAACAAGGAACCTATCCAATGACAGCTGCTTTTGCCTCCTTTTCGATTTCGTGGAAATGTGGACATTGCATTGTCGTTAAACAGATTCATTGCTCGCACTGCTACACCCTTATTCGGATGGTGTTTTTCTACTAAATTCTGACTAAACAAGTGAGGGATGCCGACTGAGATCGAGCATGGGAAATGACTACCCACAATCCCACAGCGAGAGAGAGAGCGAGCGAGCGAGAAGAACCATCGGCTCAGTTGTGATTAGGTGACGCTAGGCAGACAAAGCGTGTATGTAATACTCATACTGCAAGACCTCGCTCGTTTATCAAGGTAAAATTTATTTTTAAATTTTTGCTTGTCTTGCAAAAAACTCGTAGACCAAGTTACTCGCAATCCAAGGTGCTACTGTGCAGAGTAATGATATCATCCAGCAGGGGGCGCCATTGCATCACCTGGCTGTCTGTCAGATGTAGCATTGTCTTCTTATAGGAGATGATGTCGAAATCTGTGGCCTTCCAAATCGTGTGTCCAAGCAGGTCGCCCACCTTCTTCTTCTTGGTGATGATAATGAGGTACATTCCTGGGGGAGCACAGCTGTCTATCAAGTATTCCAAGGGAGTCTGATGTTGCCTATATGTCTGATGAAGATTTTGGTTTAAAGCTGTACAAGCCGTACAAAGAGTGATACTTGACTGCATGCCGGCATCTGTAATGGTATCATTTTCATGCGCATCTCAAATGATGCTTTGAATGAAAATCACTGTAGAAAAACACAGTAATAACATTACAGTGACATAGAGTACTTTTTACTTTTATCTAATTATCTTCACTGTGTGAGATGCTGATTTATACCTTCTATACCTTACAAACTGTAAGAATAGGGTGTATAATCCTGCTACCTCACACCAAAGCCACAACTGACAAGCAAAGATCTTGTAATAACTAGCAGCCCTGAACACAAAGCTCGAGAATGTGACCGGATGGAAGTTCTGCCAAGGCAGTCCTCTGTAAATAAGAGGCCCGGCAGTGGTGCTGAGAAGTGAGATCACCAATCTGCTGATAAAGAATGACGCACTGGGGCCTCCAGTGGGGGGGAACCCCTTTTGGCTAGAGGCAAATCACGTGACCCTCATCTTAAGCACTCACCTGCCACCAGACGGATGGTTCCCATGACTCCAACGATGGGACGAGTGACAGCAGAGGGGGGGACATCTTTCTTCACTGAAGGTGGATCATAAGCACATGGATAACAATCATGACCAACATCTCAACATCATCAGTGTCTCCTTAGCACCTTCATGACCATCAGCATTTCCAACTGAACAAGTATTATTCGCAATAAGGCAATCTAAAAAGGCCCATTTCACAGGAAATAACACAATGATCAGAGCCATACACAAGCTCAGATTTTGGTATTGATTATCTGCAAATACTCTGTGGTAGATGGCGCCACCACTTGTGAAATAAGGAAAAAACGTCAATAACCCCATGAAGCTGCCAATTCAAGGTCCACCTGTACCTGTGAGGGTCATCTCAGTGGAAACCCTATCGATGGCCAGCACATCACCAGCTCCCTCATCGCAGGCCTCAATGAAGAACTTCTCAGGGGTCATGTGACTGTGAGGGGAGAGAAGCCAAACTCACGTCTATGCTGGTTTCCCCCACCCTCCGAAAGTAGAACGTTCCTATGAAACCTTTTCGTAAGCCGAAATGGCGTAAAAAGAGGCAATTGTCGTTAATTTACATGGAAAACGTTTTTGAGCGTTCTCACACCCAAAATACCAAATCATACCATATTACACATAAAACCTAAAATAACACTAACATATAGTGAAAGCAAGAATGATATTGTAAATACACAGCCTACATTAAGTACGCAATATATATGCACATTGTAGTTTTGCTACCCGAAAGAAATCCGAATAGATTTCTGAGATAAAGCGCAGACGCTCACACAGTTCAAAACTATGGCGGCTTAATGCCGAGATGCTGAGTGTAGTTTCCCAGGAAGGAGCTCGATGGCGCCCCTGTCTGCTTGGGGTGTGCGCTGCCTCTCGCACTCGCTGGAAACAAAGGTTTTCACATTTTTTTGTAAAAGCGAAAATCCTCTTCAGATTACTTTTGGTTAGGGAAACCATAAAAGCGAAGTGGCGTAAAGCGAATTTGTGAAAAGCGGGGGATAACCTGTATTTACATCGATCAGCTATTTTGGACAATTCTTAGCTTCCAATTTTGTGGGAACAGTTTGGGTAAGGTCCTTTTCTGTTCCAGCATGACTGAGCCCCAGTGCACAAAGCAAGGTCCATAAAGATATGGTTGGGTGAGTTTGGTGTGGATGGACTTGACTGGCCTGAACAGAGCCCTGACTTCAACCCTACTGGAAAGTCTTTGGAATGAACGATTGGAGTGGAGATTGTGAGCCAGACCTTCACATCCAACATCAGTGCCTGACCTCACAAATGCTCTTCTGGATTAATGGGCAAAAATTCCCACCGACACACTCCAAAATCTTCTGGGAAGCCTTCCGAGAAGGGTGGCAGTTGTTATAGCTGCAAAGGGGGGATCAAGTCCATATTGATGCCTATGGATTTAGAATAGGACATCATAAATGTTCCTATGAGTGTAATGGCCAGAAAATCCATGCATAGAACACTGGTATCTCTATCAACCAATTAGATGGTGGTGACTAGGGCTGCAACGAGTCATCGGTTAACTCAATACTCGATTACAAAAAAATCCTCAATGCAAATTCTTTGCTTCGATGCTTCGTGTAATCCGCACGACTGTGTACGGCTTAGTGAACAGCGTGTTTCACTCGGAGAATTATTACTGTTGCACAGTGTGCTTACGATGCATTACGTGTTGCAGCTTTGATTTGATGGCGAGGAATAGCGAGGAAGGTCAAAAAAAAGACGAAAAATGTCTAACGTTTGGGACCGTTTCCCAATACTTTACAATGGAAAACCACCAGTTTGCAGTACGGGTCAGTTCTTGGTGGCAGTGGAAAAGCGCCATTAGCTAAAGTAGCTTTATAGAATCACATGATGCCTGGTTGGCTGGGATCCAATTCAGCCATGTAAAGAATAATAAACCTACAGTGAGTTACACATACTGGGGCGTAGCACCAGACAAAACAAGGACAAATTGGGTGGAGCAGACTGTGACAGTCAGCTGTTGTTTGCTGTGGCTACCTCGACAATATTGCCTCTGTTATACCGAACTCGGGTTTGTTGTTTGAAACACATCCGACATGCTAACTCATTTGAGACAACATCATCTGAGTGTATTTCAAATGGGTCCTGAACTCAGAAATAGAGACATTAAACAAGACAAATGGAATATTTGAAATTCCAGAGACCATTTTTATAATGTACTATTCAACTAACTTGAATGTCACTTTGGACAAGAGCATTCATTACATTAAGCAAATGTAAATACATCCAGAACAGAATCATAATATCAAATGTACCAAGTGGCACAGCACTGTAACAAAAGCCTTCAGAAATGCACAATTATCATCAACGTCCTCTATTGTACACTCTGCCTGTTGAAAAAATATAGTGGATGCCAATCAGAATGCAAATGAAATAGAAATGTTTCTAATTGGCCTGGAACTGAGTGTTTGGTGTCTGGAGTTTTATAACACATGCAGAAGAATGATGTATATATGCTCTGTTTATCTACTAAGTATGCAGATTTATTGCCAAAAGGCAGACGTGGACAAAATACACAACCCCATGACTTGAGTCAGAGTATAGGTACGTCTGGTGAAATATTTCTCCAATACAAGTGAAAGTTGTTCACTCAGATTCTTCTTGGGTTAAAGTACTAAAATACTTGATACAAAAATAGTTAAGAATTTGAAAGTACATTTTCTTTTTAAAGTATTGTTGCCACAATGCATTTACAGAACCTAATGACTCTGAAACAACCTACTGAATGCACTGATTTGCTCGTAGAACCTGTAGAATAAAAAGCTTGTGGAACATGATAAAATAACTAAAGAAACAACTGAATCAACAAAAGGACATCCATTGTCATTTTCATTTAGTTTACCATCCTCCCTATTCCATTCACACAAAACAGCATGGTAATCTTCTGACGCAGCTCTGGCACTCTGTGTGTGTATGTGTGTGTGTGTGTGTGTGTGTGTGTGTGTGTGTGTGTGTGTGTGTGTGTGTGTGTGTGCGCGCGCGCGCGCGCGCGTTCATCAAACAGACAAAGTTGCTGTAGATGGAACTTTCTGAGAAAACGAAAAATTAATAAAGCAACCAACCCAGTTACGCACCTCTAGCTTTATAACTGCCCAACAGCAACCTGTCTGACAGCTTAGGAGCAGTTTACTGTGATTAGTTTCGTTTTTTGAACGAACTCACTGTCGCACTTAAAATTCTTCCGCTAATTTAATTAGTAGAGAACCTTCATAGAAATGTAGTGGAGTCAAAAGTACAATATTTGTCTTTTACATGTAGTGGAGTAAAAGTAAAAGTTTCCAAAAAACCGATACTCAAGTGACACACAGGTGCTCGAAAAATGTGCTTGATTGCAGTACTCAAGTAAATGTACTTTGTTACTGTTCACCCTTGGGAAAAACAAACACCATCAAAGTGTCACACCCGGAGTGATTCCTGGCCCACACCTACCTCCTGTAATGATTGTGTTAGTTTTGTGAATAACACGCATTACTCGAAACTGAATGAGTTTTCTCTCAAGGTTGGTGTCAAATGTTCCTCTTTAATGACACAGCACTAGACTCCGACGTGCTGAGACATCAACTTCTGTTGATGCACTGACGGATCCGCACGCCCGTTTGGCGACAAGCATCCTGCCAAATTAATACCCGCAGCCAACCTGTCCCTTTCCGACAGATGTGTCTTCTAACTTAATGCTGGGTATTTTTTAAGCTTACGGTACCGTTACCACATTCCTCTACATGTGAGACTGAGACAAAGCGTAAGTATAAAGTAATGTTTAAATACATATAGATAACAGTTCACACGAAATATTACACAACACCCCGTTTCATCCCGTACTGATCAAGCTAAGTAATGCTCTTCTTCCAACATGCCCAACTTATCTGTAATTATTTCACATATATGAGAAATATTTATATACTCCCGTGCTGCGGAAATATGCTCACTTTAACCGCAAAGGAAGCATGCAGAATGTTTATTTCTCATTTTAAAACTGTCGCAATATTCAATCTTGCATCTGCTCAGTGCACCTGAGCAGTGATGGCAGTCGCAGCACATCTGTCCGATACGACCAGTCCCTGGAAACCGAACCCCTTCGATTTGCTCCAAACCTTCTACCTGTGAAAATTTACATTGCCTGCCGTCTGCGATTTGCCACAAGGAAAAGTGAAAGGTGGAAGTCTCATTGAGGTGTCGTTACTCACAGATTGAAGCTGGTGTAGGCCGCCGCCATCTTTACTGTGGTAACAGCCTGCCCTCAACGTCGCGACGTGTTACGTCAGTAATAGATCCAGGAGGAGGAGGAATTTAAGGAAGAAGGTAATTAGCAGAATAAAAATACTGCTCAGTAACCGCATTAGGCTGGGCGTCGCTATAATATATGTAATATATTATCTAATATAATATAAATCTTTTTTTTCTTCTAGTTGTATCTGTCAGTGCGAAAGTAAAGAACTACTCAACCGTTTGTTTTAGGCTGCAATAGTAACCTAATTAAAATATGACAGCCAAAAGCAGTCATATAACTTATCGCAAACAATGACTTTGAATAAATGTCCAATCACAGCCCAGATCGCTAAGGTCTCCCTAAAGTAATTGATCTCTTGACAGTACTTGTATTACAGCACCCTTAAATACATGTATTTTGAAGGTACAAAAAAATACGGCATCTAAGTTTACACCGGAATCACTTTTAGGTCTGTTTCAACATAGCCCATATAATGATGTCCAGGGTGTATGCAGCTTTGTGCGCTGCATAGGATGGAGGGAGGGAGAGATCACTGTTTTATAGCAGCGAATTGAGACTTATGAGACTTCAACCAGCAACTTTAGGTTGTTTAAACAGTCCTAACCATTATGCTGCCTAGTTGATTACGTTTCAGAAATAAAGCAGAAACAACATTTCTGTACTTATTTTATTAGCTGTGTAAATGTTTTGTCTCATAAAGAATATTCGCACACTGACCAGTTACAACCAAAAGAACACAGAATATTGATATCCTTCTTCAAGCTTGGGGGGTGTACAATTCTTGCCCTTCAAGGCTGATGCTAAAAGCAGTATAGTGCCCTTATGAATGGCATCAAATATCACACAGAATTCTCTAGGGGTAACAGGATAATTGTACTCTGACAGGGACTCTTCATAAGTAAATAAAAATCCATTATCATTTAGCAACTGGCTAACTAATATGCACTATATTGCCAAAAGTACTGGGACACCCCTCCAAATCATTGAATTCAGGTGTTCCAATCACTTCCAAAGCCTCAGGTGTATAAAATCAAGCACCTAGGTGTTGTGGATGTTAGAAGATGGACACTGACGCGGCACTGCTGTAAGTAGCGCTGCTTTATTAATAATGTCCACAAGGAAGTCCGCGGTACCCGGGGCTTATCCCGAAACCGTAGCAGCGACTCAGGTGGGGAAGTTGGGTGATCGGCCTCGGTCCAGAAGGGGGAGAGGCGAATAACACGGTCGGGAATCCAGGCAGTGGTCGGGCGATCGGCGTCGGTCCAGGAAGAGGCAGAAGCAAAAGAC
>JAODLC010000140.1:24231281-24251488 GCA_026781145.1 Hippopotamyrus pictus | reverse complement strand
GGACCCCGTACCCTGTGCTGCCTGTAACAGATTCTAGGTCCTGCCCACGGTGAGGGGTTGTAAGACGGATGGACTATAGCTGGGAGTCCATCCGTAGCTGGGAGTCACTGAGGTTCTTTGTCTGGTTATTTGTCTGATGGCTTCACTGGATTGTCCTGTAGAATCTTTGTAACATTTTGCTCCATACTTGTGCAGACGCTGTTGAATATACGCGGTCAGTATAAAATGTGCCGCAAGCATAGTCATGGGAAAAGTCCACCCGCCGTCAATTCACTGTTTTTATTTATCAGGGCCTGAATTCAAATGTGTGATCCTCACCAAGTTCTATAGACAAATAACTCTGGGTGACAAAGGAAAACACAGCAGATTTCAATATGTTGTCCTTCATTCCAAATAGTAAGCCAACACTGTGTACTTTCTTTTCCCTATGGCTTTAAATATGTGCAGTTCTTAATCAACCATGTCAGCAGAGGTGTTGCTGGGCTGGGGCGCTAGGAGCAGAGGTTCTAAATGAATCCGAGCGAGCTATGAATGATTTGTTTATCTCGGATGATTCAACAACCCTCAGCTTGAGAACAGGGGCTATGCCCCATATGTGTTAAGATCCCAGCTATGCTTGATCCTACCTTCATGTCGCTGTGCTACCTGGTGTGCAAGAAAATAAACGTAGCTCGCCAGGAAAATGCCCGATATGCCAGATGTCCATTCATGTCTACAGGATGCTCTCAGCATTCCACTTTCAGGTCACTCCAGAAGGTCAACCAATTAAAATGTCTCATGCATGCCAATCCATTCATAAATGAATGCAGCTACAACCTCATCCACCATGCTCCTCTACGAGCATCCGAAAGTGGCCAACGGCAAAGCATAACCACCAAGTACGTTGCAGCTGTTGCAATCAAACTCATCAGCAACAGTGACACACTCCTCAGACATCCTTCATGTAATGGGTGCTAAAACATACTTCCTCCTTTCTTGTCTTCAAGTAACCCGTTGTGTCAGCAGAGTTCTTAGCTCTCAAGTCCCAGTAGTAAAAATAACAAATTACTTAACACTCTTAGTCGCATTGAGGTCGACTGTGAAATTAATCATACTGTACTGTATATACCACTGACCTACAAGGCTATGAGTAGTTGTTGCTCAGAGTTACATTGAACCTGGAGTCTGTTCCAGGGCATACTGTACAACCCATCACAGGGTAAAGAGTGCTACGTGTATATAAGGGCATTGCAAGTGCAATTGCAGAAACCAGACACACACAATGAGTTGGAGACCCCTGTATTACCCATCCATCCATTGTCCAACCCGCTTATCCTACTGTGTCGCGGGGAGTGATGACATTTCAATAAAGAGACATGGATCTCTAAAGTCAATTGCAGAGTCCTGGGGATCAGTAGCTGGTAGCTCACGGGATTCACACACCTGCAAAATGGCCCAGCTGAGGGGTGAGCTTCCTAGACCCTTTGAGGAGTACAGAGCTACAGATTCTGTCTGCTCCCTGGTGCCATCTGGTAGTCGTCTCTGCTCCTTTCCGCAGATGTGTTAATGGGGCACACTAATGACAATTTATAGATATTAATACAGGGGTTGCCATTGCGATAGGCTGGCCCCCTGTCCGGGGTTGTTCCCTGCCTCATGCCCATTGCTTCCGGGATAGGCCCCGGACCCCCCGCGACACAGTAGGATAAGCGGGTTGGACAATGGATGGATGGGTAATACAGGGGTCTCCAACTCATTGTCTAAATGTATTTTTACTGTCTAAATACATGTAGGTTTTCTATCCTACTTGGCTTCTGATGAGCCACACCTGGCCCTGCTATTTACCTGAGAACAGCTGTGGCTCATCAGAAGCCAGGTAGGATTAAAAACCAACTGGATCGTAGCTCTCCAGGACCGGAGTTGGAGACCCTTGTATTAATACACCTAAACCACATGTTTTTGGACCGCAGGAGAGAACCGCCCTGTATGTGTGAGGTTATTGTTATGGATCTGGATGGGTTTTGTGCGAGGACGAGGCATGATACAGGCTGAACAGCAATGTGTACGACCCACTTACAGCTCACTGGAACAGAAGGGGTTTATTTAACAAAACAGAAAATGCTACAAACAAAATAGACCTCAAGGGGTCAGAACTAAAAGGGATAAGCAAACTAACTTCCAAAAGGGGCAGGGCAACAAAGGGCAGGTGGGCGGGCGGGCTACAAATAAGAGAACATCCGAAGTACATGCATCTAACAGCTAATCTACGATAAACAATGAACCACTGGAGAACTCAACTTATGCAGGAACTTAAATAGAAAAACTGAACTGGGTAACGAGACAGCAGGAGCGAGACAGACAATTAACCAATTGGGGAAGGTGCAGAACAACGAGCAATCAGGAAAACACACAAGGGCGGGCACAAGAACAGGAAACAGGTGGAACTAATTAACTAAGACTGACAGAAAGAAGGAAACAGAATCTACACTAGGGAAATAACAGACAGGTAGAAACACAAGCATGGGCACAAACCATGAAACCAAAACCAAGTACAAATCACAAGACACAGGAACTAGAAAACTCAGGGAACAAAATACAAAAATGGAGGAGGTGGGATTCAAACACACAACAGAAGGGTCAATAATTAGCCACACGCTCATCTCCTTGAGCCATGCGGCCAACAGGGAGATGGGGAAACACTACAGATTAGAACAACGGGGAAAAGGACACAGACTGTGACAACAGGAGCTGACCCTGACAGTTATAGAGCTACAGGATGGAACCCCATCCCTGTATGTGTGAGGTCATAGTGCTACAGGATGGAGCCCCAGCCCTGTATGTATAAGGTCATAGTGCTACAGGTTGGAGCCCCAACCCTGTATGTGTGAGGTCATAGTGCTACAGGATGGAGCCCCAGCCCTGTATGTGTGAGGTCACAGTGCTACAGGATGGAGCCCCAACCCTGTATGTGTGAGGTCATAAAGCTACAGGATTGAACACCAGCCCTGTATGTGTAAGGTCATAGTGCTATAGGATGGAGCCCCAACCCTGTATGCGTGAGGTCATAGTGCTACAGGATGGAGCCCTAGACCTGTATGTATGAGGTTATAGAACTACAGGATGGAGCCCTAGACCTGAATGTGTGAGGTCATAGAGCTACAGGATGACAGCAGCTGTCCATAGTGCTGAAAGGTGAACGATGTCGCTTGTCACCAAGCATACCCAAGAGCCATCCTGTGACAATCTTCTGCCAGAAATAAAAAATATATGTATTAACTTGAACGTACATTGCTCTTGTATAACAGATAATTATATTTGTGACTTTAGTACAAGATGTTGCTTCAAAGTAGGGATTATCTTGCATTTTCTTTAAAAGCATACACCAGAAAATTACTCAAATATGTCGCAGTGTGTCATTTATAGTAAGTAGTAAGATCCATATGAATATGTTCATGATCTTGCTTAACTACACGATTTTGAGCACTTTCTGGGCCAGAAAGCAATGTATTATTTTTTTGTTACGTCTGCCCAGAGTTTAATGACAAGTATGTATATATACCAAACCACGAAGGGTGTAGGAGAGACTTTAATATTGGGGGTACAACTTGAATGAAAGCAAATTCTGAGCCCTCAAAGGTTTGTGATGATAGATAAAGCATCATTAGTGACTGTATCCCCGTATTTAATGTTTATCAGCTTTTACCACTACTCAAAATGATTAATTGGTCAGTGATCTACCCAGTCTGCCTCCTTTACATTGTTTATTTTATTTCTAAGAACTTGGAAATAAGATCTTAAATGTGATGGAAATACTTAATCATAAAATTTTAAGAGATATGTTAAGGTCTAAATGTGATGAAAAGGAATACATGCAAATACATTTCTCGGAATGACGTTTATGACGAGCATATTTGGGGTATTTCCTGTGTTTTCAGTGTCCTGTTTGAAGGCAGACCACAAGCAGCCTGTAATATTTATAACTCATTCCTTTCGTACCTTTTCAGCAACACCAGTAAACTTCCTTTCCACTGTCTATTGTGTAATTGTACAGCATGCATGGATTCCATGGGTAACAGAGTATCTAACACAGCCCCGTTTCCAAAAGAGTTGGGGCAGTGTCTAAAATGCAGGTAAAAACAAAAATCAGCGATTGGTAAATTCATTTTTATTCATTTATAACTGCAAACACTACAAAGTCACTACATAAAGTATGAAGTACTCAGCTTGGTTTATTTTTGTAAAGGCAGGGGTGTGTTTATAACTATATTACATCACATTTTCTGTATTTCTGTATTTGGAGGGGGAGGAACTGAGGACACAGTTTTGCTTGATTTAGGACTTCAGATGCTTAACAACATAGGGTTTCTGTTGTCATATTTCACATCATATCTAATAATTTAATCCAGTGATTTTCAACCCAGTCCTCAGAGACCCCCAGACAGGGGAGGATCTAGAAAAATAGCTGGGAACCAATTAATTGGTTTTCCATTATTTCTTATGGGGAAAATTCGATCAAAACTCAAACTTTTTAGGATTCGAACCCGAGTTCTGAACGGATTAAGTTCGAGTTCCGAGGTACTACTGTATATTCATATCATTTTAGCAGTTTTTAAGGCACACCAGTTAGCAGAACATGAAATTTGCATGCCTATAAAAATGGCGATTGCCATGTTGTTCAGCAAAACACCTCACAAGCTTATCTAAATCTAAAGCCGCAGTTTGTTTTGAATGCTGAGTATAGCCAAGCTTGACAGCCTCTTCTCTGTCACGGAAGACCACAAATAGGTCTTTATGAGTGAACTTGCATCCTCCTATGGGTGTAGGAGAGCAAACTCCGTCAGAGTAATAAGTCTCTCCTTTTCCTTCTTCTTCCTATCTAATGCTCTCCTTGACTGATGTAACTCATGTTTAAGATCCTTAATATTGGAATCATAAGCCTTGGCCAATAAAAGAACAGCTTCCTTTTTCAAAAATGTAGGACTTGACAGGTCTAGTGCCTGGACACCTTGCATCATGTTACAATTTGTTGCAAAATTGTCTTCCTATTTCTGCAATCATGTTATCCATAACCGGATAGTACACATTGATACGAAATGTGCTTGCTACACGGAACTACATGCTGTCCCAAGGTGGAAGGGATGACACTGTCCTTTAATGCCCTTGTTGTCTGTCTTGACTTCTTTGGGTTTCGCTGAGCTGTTCAATGTTACTTCTTTGACATAAATCAAGACTTTCTTTCCACATTTCATAAAAAGACGCTTGACTACGATACTGTACCAGTGTCTCTAAGTGCTTCAATTAATTCAAAAGCTTTAACATAATTCACTGTCTTAGACTAGAGCATGTCTGACAAATATTTAGTGTCACTCAAGACGTTTCGAAACAGTACAAGGCATCCAACAAAATTCAGATCAATCTGAGCCAATATCCCTCTTGCCTCAATAGCTCTTTGTGGGCAGTTCTCAGATGCAATCTCTTCAAGATTTCGTACTACTGCAGGCAACCTATCCATAACATTACGACATGCTACGTGCCTACAGGCCGAACGTCTATCACTAAGTTGTTGGAGCTTCCTTGGTGCACCATCCAACATCTCCTGCTGCACTTCCAGCCGTTTGTACTGCACATAAGACCAAGACATAAATATGTACATTCGTTCCAATAATGAGAAGCTTCCTGCATTTTTCACACTTTTAACAGAGTCTGCTATGACTAAGTTTAAGCATTGTGCACTACAGTGAACGTGAAGGCATGTTTGGCTACTTCTTTTACGGACACCTGCCTGTGCCCCACTTATCGCCGTAGCATCATTGTAGTCCTGGCCTACAAGGTTTTCTTTATACTACAGCCCATGCTTCTCAAGAAAGCATATAATCTTATCAGTCAATGCAGCAGCATCTAGGTGTTCTGCCACTTCAAACTCCAGAAAGCTGTCGTGAGCCACATCATCGTAATAGCATCTTAGAACAAATGAGATTTGCTCTTTTTCTGAACCTCTTTAGTTTCATCAACAATCAATGGAAACTGCTTGCTCTTTCTGACCTCTTGAATGATTAAAATACACTATACACACAGTGCTCAAACTCCCTACCCCTACTTCTCACACTAATAAATTTCATATTGAGTCCCATTAAATCAAGCATATACTGTATATTAGAATGAATATAAATATTTCACTGAACAGTGTCCCTTAAATGCACTGTTTTGCAAAATGGCTTTTTGTTGTGATTTGTGCTTTTTATTCAGATGTAGCATGCAGTACTGATTTACATACCGTGTGGCCCAGCTTGACTGGAGATAACATGCAATGGTTCATATACACTAATTTCTCTTTTACTGTCTGAGCTCTGTACTCTGTCTGGTCCCATGCGCTCTCCCTCTTGCACCACCTTTGCCCTCCATGTTGTCACTGACACGTTTCTGCTGCTCCTTTTTTATCATTTTCCACCTCATCATGTCTGTGCTCTTCTCCCCACTCTTACCTTGTCACTCCCCAGATGCTCAGCCTCTGTTTCTCTCACCTTAGACTTTGGTGAGAAAACACTTGATGTGTCACCCTTCCTCTTCATTTCTGTAAAATTCACAAACTCCACTATGATTTGCTTTAATATTTACAGTAATTATAGGGATGGGTCTCGTTAATAGTACTACTACTCTTAGGGGTACTGCTTATTCAGTTCGGTACTTTGACTGTATTCTTATCGGTACTATTTTGGGGGAAAAGAATCAACATTACCGAATACAACACTACTGTATTCAAGCTGTACTTTGAACTACAATACTTACGTAAAAATGCCTGGGAATAAGTGAAATATAACAAAGAGGGGGAGAAAAAAATCGATTTAAAATATTGGATTCGGCTGCAGGTGCCAATGACTAACACACCCCACCATCACCGCGCGCTGTCTATTCATCTTTCATCTTAATTAGCTGAAATTACGTAATTGCCTATGCTTACATAAAAGCGGAACTGATCCCAAAACAACCTAATTTCTGTTTTACCCGCCCAAACATTTTTTTTTCACCCGCAAAGTACAATTTTAAGCCGATTAACTTGGTGGTTTCCCACCACTGGGCAACTGAAGGTGTCACAGATTCATGTCTTAATCAGTAACGGAGCTGTCAGAACAACTGTGAAGTATGACTTTTAAGTCGGAATGATAAATCTATTTTATAAATTTTTCCACTACCGAAAGCAGAGACGAAAATCTCGGAGTTTATTTTGCCGAGGGCACGTTTAATACCCATCGGTATACCGGCCATTTCTAACAGTAATCTATATTGTTAATGGCGTTCAGCTTAACACTGAATGCTGTGTGAGTAAATGTTTGTTGTTTTCCACTTCCGGTCTCTTTCAACCACCAATTTTTGTTTTCACGCCTATACGTCCTGCGGTGCGCCGCTCTGCTCCTTCGTGCCGTGTTCATGTTCAAAATGAACGCAGACAGACGTGTGTGTGTGTGTGTGTGTGGGGGGGGGGGACTCAGGCTGTATTTCTCATTACATGTACGTTCTTTTAAGGAAAAAAAATCAAAGCAAATAAAATCCAATAAAATTTAAAGTATTACAATGGGTACACCTGATCTTAAAAAGACAAATTACACAAACCAAAGAATTAATATTCAGTCGAAATTATGATTTGGGATGGTACACAGCAATTGTATCGTTTCATTTTAACTCTTCCAGTCCTTCACAGAATAGAATAGAATAGAATAGAATAGAATAGAATAGAATGCATTTATTGTCAACAAAGTAACACAAAGCACAGCATTTAAAAAGCCATTTATAAACTGAAGCATAACTTAATATCGATCTTTAGAAATCCAGTGCAAATGTTCTCAAGCTGTAGATTGTTCTTAAATCTGAAATAATAATGTTCATTATATAGCAATGGCTTTACATATTTTAATATCATAAATTGGCAGATGACCGTGTTTACGTAATCTGTTGACTCTGTGACACGCAGGGTCAGTGTATGAGGTGTCTGGGAGTGAAGTGTGCCTATCCACGGGGGACATGGTAAAGATCATTGGCGCCAAACTTTTGTCTGCCACTACAGAGGATATCAGCACCAAGGAGACATCTGAGTTGCCACTTAATTACAAAGGTGGGTACCGCCACAGAATGATCTCTGCCCATAACAGCACTGTTCCATAGTTAATTTTTTAAGTTATTAAAAACAAGTTTTCTTTCTGCAACTGACCATTCTGTATTGACCTGGCTACTGTCCTACTCATTTAAGTAATGTTGAAGCTTTATTCATTTAAGTGACTGCAGGCTTTTAAATTGTCTCTGGGTCAGCAGAGTGATTTCACTGTTAGGCCCTTGAGCAAGGCACTAAAACCCCCTGCTATATATGAAGCATATGATGCTTCATATAAACAGAATACCTGCCTGCCATGCTTCACGTAAACAAAACACCTGCCTGCCATGCTTCACGTAAATAGAACACCCACCTTCCATGCTTCATGTAAACAGAACACCTGCCTGCCATGCTTCACGTAAACAAAACAGCTGCCTGCCATGCTTCACGTAAATAGAACACCCACCTTCCGTGCTTCATGTAAACAGAACACCTGCCTGCCATGCTTCACGTAAACAAAACACCTGCCTGCCATGCTTCACGTAAATAGAACACCCACCTTCCGTGCTTCATGTAAACAGAACAGCTGCCTGCCATGCTTCATGTAAATAGAACACCCACCTGCTTTGCTTCATGTAAACAGAACACCCACCTGCTATGCTTCATGTAAGCAGAACACCCACCTGCTATGCTTCATGTAAACAGAACACCCGCCTGCTGTCCTTCATGTAAACAGAATACCCATATGCTTTGCTTCCCATAAACAGAACACCCATTTGTTTTTTTTTTAATCATTTTTTGTTACAAAACTGCCTTGATCACGTAGTTTTATTTTACAAATTATCAATTCTCTAGTGACTTTTTCTTGGTCTTTCTTTGACTCCTGTGGTTTTTGGCAGGCATGTTCAAGATGGTTCTGGAGGACATGCCCTACTCTTCGGTGGAGGAGATGGTGGAGTTGCTTCCAGTAGACCTGGAATCCTTCCATCCCATCAGCTTCGTCAGTTGTAACTGTCTGAGTGTGAAAGGCCGTGTAGTGGAGGCCGGCCAGGTGCTGACGCTCATGGAGCCCAGGACACTGGTGGATGGAATGCCAAGTGTTCGCTGCCAGATTGAGGGCCACCGGGGCCCCTCATCTGAAATCCTCATCCCGCTCTCCTGCCGTGGGAAATTCTATGAGCACGACAATGGGCAGGCCTACACCCTGGAACAGATCCTGACCTCACCCCGCCTCGGTACCCGGTATTTCCGCCACATCAAGACCACAAAGTGCGGAGGTCCCTTGAAAATTAGCCCCATATACCAAGTTCAGGCCATCATGAGCAGTGAGTGATTTTTCTTTGTGATTAGACATGCATGTAAACCAACTTGTGGTGTGCACGTTTAGTAATGGACAAGTTGGAGGGTATAAATCAGGGCTATGCCTTCCTCTGCTGGCCCCTGGAGGATGGGCTACCCCTTTGAGTCTGGTTCCACCCAAGGTTTCTCCCTTCTAGGAAGATTTCCTTGTGCCTGTCGCCTCTGGCTTATTCACTGGGGGCTTTGGGCAAGGATAATGTGAAGTGCTTTCAGACAATCTAATGTTGTGAAAAATCAAAATTGTATTTCAGTGGTATACTGACTGGTTTTGGGCTAATGAGGTTGTACTACATAATGATAACATTGTGGACACACATACCTTCAACTGTCATTTGTCAGTACTTGCACCCTTTTTGCCACTGTTACCACTACTTACGCTCACATTGTGTGTCCATGTTGTTAACATGGGTTCTGTCTGTCCATGCACTTTATTTGTATAAGTAGCACTGTGGTCCTGGGGAATGTTATTTCACGTCACCATATGATGTGTACTGAATATAGCTGGTGCGACAATAAAGCCCCACTTGACTTGACTTGATCCTGTCTCCTGTAGTGAGGAAGGACGTAGTCACCTTTCCCTCCAGTCTGGAGGTGGACGTTGTGGATGTGACGGAGCAGTCTCAGAGTGTCAAGTTTGTGACTCCGCTCTCATTGACGGAAGTTATGGCCAAGCCCCCGGAGAGATTCCCTGACATGGCTGAGGTCGTGGAGGGCCCCAGTGTACCATCGCCTTTCAAGAGCCCATGGGTGGAGAACCTGCAGAAGGGCCAGCGGCTGGTGCTACACAGCTGCTGTGACTCACCCATGGTGTTGGCCTCCACCCTGAAGAGCAAGAAGGCCCAGCAGCACTTCCTCGTCTCACAGAACTACGGCGGTCGCCTGCGGCGGCGGCCCCGCGAGTTCGGCGCCGTCTACGAGCTGTGTGGCGCCCTGCAGCGGGCGCCAGGCTTGAGCGTGACCGCGTCACGGCACTGCGAGGCGCTGGAGGAGGGATTGGACTCCCTGAGTGCCGGTGACCAGCTTGACGTCCTTCGGAACCAGATGGTGGAGGTGCCAGGGAATGAAGGCGAGTGGCACACGGTAGAGGTGCTGGTCTGCCGACGGCTGTCCGAGGCAGACGAGGAGGACGAGGCGGATGAGGCGGATGAGGACGACGCGGATGATAGTGAGGATGAGAGAAAACACGAGCTCCTTCTACCCATGTACCTCGAAGGCCACTTTGTCGAGAGGATTAAGGACAAGAAGAAGTACAGCCTGGCCAACCTGGTCAAGCAATTTCCACTTCCACTGGACGTTAAAGTGGCGACAAAGGACACGGCCGTCCGCTGCGACCCCCTGTCGGACCACCTGGGCCTGCAACTGAAGGAGACAGTCATAGAGCCTGTGGTTCTGGCCAGCCTCGCCAGCAAGCCGGATGAGTGCTTCGAGCTGCCCAGTCGTTGGCTCAGCATGGCACTGTACCTCACCGAGGACCCCCTGCCCTGGCGTAAGGGCCAGGCCCCCAAGATGCAGTGCGAGACGGTGACGGAGCTGACAGAGGCCTTCTACCATGAGTTTCTCAGCCAGGTGGGAAGCGCTGACGTGTTGCCCCCTCCACTGCCACCCAAGCGCGTAACGGAGAGCAAGACGAGTCACCAGAGGAGCGAGCCGCTCCCCACCCAGCTCGATCAGCTCACCTTAAGCAATGAGAATAAACTGAAGAAGTCACTTCCGCCAACCCCAATGGTAACCAGCTGTATCTACACATCATTTACACATCACCTACACATGCAGAGACAATCTCGCAGTTATTGTTACACACACTCATACTATTATGTCAGCAGTCACCAGTGCTCTACATATTCATCTCTATGAAATAATACACACTATATTCTGGGGGTTTTGCAGTTTGTTTTGTATGGCTTCTAACATATGTATTTTCAACTCGTTTATACACAACACATACACACCCCATAAAACCACTGTGATACTACACACCAGGCTTTCAGTTTCCAAAAAGTGCTGCTCTAACGCAAGCAACTCCTCCTCAAACTGAAAATCTGTTTAGCTAGCTGAACATCTACAGAGGTAGCTGACATAGCATGAAACCTATATTTGCTTCCCATTTATCAGAAGAATAATAGTGAAATTTAGTGACGATTTTATCAGAAATGCCGAACAGAAGAGGTTATATAGAAGAGATTTGACCATAACAAAAACTCATAATATACAAGATTTTTTTTGGTGTCACTCATGAATAAAAGGACTCAATGGAAACAAGCAGTGTAAACTTTTTTTTTTTTTTTTTCCCATTTTCCTCCAGATTTTAGAAGACCCCCCTCCAGTGTTAGAAAGGAAGCCCATCTCTCCGGCCAGCACCCAGCCCAACATGTATGTGCAGACCCCGAAGAGGCCTTCGAAAAAAAGCAAGAGAGGTTAGTTTCTCTTCCTAGCAGGAAGCATACTTGCGTCGATACTATTTCTTACTTTAACCACAGTACAGCACAGATCAGCAGCTCTCTACAGTCTTCCAGTCTAACTAGCGTATGGTCTTTGAGAAATTTCTCTGCTGGGGGGGTGTCTTCCATACCCTCTGAGAATATGCTGAAGGAGTATTGTGCCACCCCACAATGCAAAATGCCAGCCACTGACTCCTCTGTCTCCCCCCCCCCCACCCCCAGAAAATGACCCCGACCACGACTATGAATCACCGGACGAGTTCATAAAGAACGCTGCAGAGAGTGTCATGTTCTACTGAGCCCAAGTCCCTCACACTGGTGACCCTTGGAGACTGACAACCATGTCAAGCCGTCCCTGATCTGCCACGAAGGCGTAATAGCTTAATGGACAAAAGTTTTTTTAAACTGTCACAGCAACACAGTAAACTTACCCACAGACTGTCATTTTTTCGTGGTGATCAAACCAGGCCTGTTCCTCTTTAAGTACAGTTTTTACAAAAAGTTAGCAAACGACAACTGCATGCATGTATTAACAGGAACGGCTATTTATACCAGGCACACGTACACACTTAGACTTAGAGGCTGAATTGTTTGATTTCTTGTTCACACACAGGAAAGAAAAAACTGAAACTGCAAACAGACTGAGACAAGGGGAAATTTCACAGATGCAAAAAAATATATTAATTTTTTTTTTTGAAATCTGAGTGTAAGATAGCTCAGTCTTATCAAAGTAATTCACTGATAAGGCCCTACCATAGTACCCTTTCGTAAGGCTTATCAAAAACTATGGTTGCATATTTGATGTCAACATTACTCCAATCTGCTGCACCCCGCCCCAAAAGGAAATGACCCTTGGTGTCCCAAATGAAGATCCTCACACATCATCTTGCAAATACAATCATAATTTTTAATCTGAAACAAAGAAAAATATTTGGGCAGAGAGACTGGTGCCACGTTCAGTTTGACCACTTTTAAAACATTCCACTAAGACCAACTGTGGAAATCTCCGATGCATGAAGCTGTCTGTACAAAAACCTACAGACATTAAAACTAAACTGTGCAGAGAACCTAATTCTCCCTATGGACTCATTCATGGGTCCTGTTTCACTCAGGAACATCAAACAATGAAGTACAACAATCTCACAGATTCCTTCAGTCTGCTCTAGTGGCTCCAGTCAGACTAGGACTGGTCAAGAGGGAGGCTATGGGAATGGCAGTCCATGCACCAAATCCAGTACTGGGCCTGGAGGGGCCTGGGGGAATACAAGTGCTCTAGTCGTCATTGTCGGTTGATCTGAAGTGATCTTCATCGATGGTGGAGAAAATGTGACCTTCATTACTCAGGAATTCCACAGCCTGCCTGCATTGGGAAGAGGGTGAAATTCTCACTGGAAATCTTAATTCTGATTAATGTTAACGCTGGTCTTGGTGTTGATTCAGCCTGCTTGGTCCTTGTTGGAAAGAAAAGGAGAAACTGTGTTTTCCAGATATAAAACCATAGCTACTTCCCCAAAATCAGACTGTGAGAAAAGCTTGCCAACGCTTAGCCTGACCACGGCTTTCGCCACAACATTACAATATCTTTAGCTGGCTCACTAGCCAATCAGACGCCACCTCTGACGGACCCTGAGGAAGGAGGAAGGGCTTACTTGATAACTGTAATGCTCATGCCACTCAGCCTCATTTTCAGGTCTTGGATGCTGATGCCTTGAGGGTCAGGGCAGCTCTTGATCAAGCTCAGGACCTTCGAGAACACAGATATGGAATATTACGTCAGCAGTATCTCACACATCCCCTCCCTCCTCGAGGGCTTCAGACACAGACTGACAACGCAGTCTGTATTGACCAAACTAATAAACAAACGGCCACCAGGAGCTGCAAGCACCAGTGGTTCCTGTAAAGGAGGAACCCAGCAACTCACCTGGTTCTGGGTGGGGCTCAGGCCGTTGTTGACAGGGTCACTGGCCCCAGAGTAGCCTCCGCCCATGCTCGCCATTCCACCAAAACCGACAGAACCTGTAGACTTGCTCACTGGCACAGCTGCAGCCACCTGGGAAACAGTCAGAACGTTTCCACAGGATGCAGCAGCCATAAGGGGGACGGACGGCAGTGCTCGCCGAAGAGGGTAATCCAACTGCACTCTGACACCTCCACTGTAAGCAACGTTTATGCTACACATCATCTCAATATCAACGTATTTGACACTGCAGGTGCTACGCAGCACTATGCGATAAGAGGCAGACCCGGCGAGGTGGCAGACTCACTTGTGGTTTGCTGAGCAGCATATGTGCCTGGACCACCTCCAGCATGTGGGATGTTATCTCATTGATGTCCTCCAGGGGGCGCACGCTGAATGCCACCACCGTCTTGTGGTTCTGCAACAGGAAGCAACACCCTCGTTCAGGCCGCTTGGCTCGCCTCCGTTCACCACCCCTTAACCACTTTGCTTCCACCCTCCCATCAGTAAATATGATGCCACATTTGACCTCCAATTGTCATACTTAAGGGGAAAGTTCTAGTCTTAAGCTCCACTGAGACTCATGCCTTACAAGTCATTAATAATAAACAATGTACTTTAATTTCTTCTGCTTGCAATCCAGATTTTTGTGGAGATAATGAACATACAAGCTTGTTGTGTTGTATTTCTTGTGCATATGGTGTGTAAGCGCAGTTGATGCACCATGACACTGCTCCCAAGTAAGCATGAAAACAAAATAAACACTTGCCATTATTTCAAAAAGAAGCTTATTTGTTGTGGGGGGGTGGGGGTGGGGGGGGTTCTCAACGGTGTACCTGGAAGGAGCGAAGGTTTCCAGAGACTTTAACATAAGTACCAGGAGGAATGACTGTACTCTCAACACTCGGGTCCTGGAAAGCAAGAAGTGGGTCAGTCAGGGTGGTGGAACCACAAACAACTGGCCCGTATCTAAACGGGTCTCAAATCAGGCAGACAATACCGTCCATCGCTGGGGTTAATACTTTTCTATGCACCACAACTGCTACATCCCTGCAGAGTATAGTAATCTGTATAAATTCGAAAGAACGGCTCAGCAGTGACATCTTTTAAAAGAGGAGATACTGTGGATGAACAAGGTAAACACATGTCTGTGGTGTGGTTGTACCATTTGCAGTATAAAAGTCTGACATTTATTAAACAGACACCGCGGAATTCACAGAGATTAAAAATGTTTGGGTGTCACAACATCATTAATATTGTAGGCATACTACTATTTTGCTTACCAAATTGTGGGCGTAAGTAAACGTCCATATAGTACCAAAAGACCAGCATCTGTACAACCTTTATACCCATTATCTAGTCCTGTAATCACATCGCATTTGCTGGCATTGATTTGTCTCTGCTAACAAACTCTCAGCAACACCACCAACTTATGTGACACACTCTTGGTAGATGAGTTCTGCTTGGCTATAGTTTCAAATGATCGCGA
This sequence comes from Hippopotamyrus pictus, assembly GCA_026781145.1. Lineage (NCBI taxonomy): Eukaryota > Metazoa > Chordata > Actinopteri > Osteoglossiformes > Mormyridae > Hippopotamyrus > Hippopotamyrus pictus. The sequence continues at coordinate 24,236,183 of JAODLC010000140.1, read as the reverse complement.
TGTGACATCGTGAAGCCCTATAGTCAACTATACAGCTCTTTTGAAGCATAGATTCTCTGTGACAATCTGTTAATTTCTCTATACCAGCAGTAACAAGAGCCCCAGACAATAGGCACTCCTTACGCCTGTTATATATTATGTTAAATAACATTGAGAACAAGCCCTTTCTAATACTGCCCCTAGACTTTACTAGATGCAGCATAGACTTACTCACCTCAGTATCCACCCACTGCTTCACATCCATAGGAGGCCCTGTCATGTCATCCACTTTATACTGGATGTTGGTCATGGACTTTTCCATGTTTCTTATGACGCCCACCAAAGTGACCTGGGAGGACAGGGGAAGGGACGTCAAAGGGGGTCATCAGGTAAAGGCGCAACTGAAGCTGACATACGGTAAACGGACCGGGCGATATGAACTCTCACGACAGGTGTAACTGTCAACCTTCAGACTTCCAGCAAACTTGACACAATTTGCATTTTAAGAGAGGCCAGGCTTAAACACTCACCTGAGCAATTTCCACCTCTCCTACTTTGAAGACATCCTCAGACTGTGCGGCAGACAGGAGCTGGGACACTGTGCAGGGGACAATCTGCTGGGCTCTCATTCGCTGGGAAACACACACACACAGCCATGTCACAACAGCCATTTCATGCAGTGGAATGTCCACTGTTAAGAAAAAAAACAGCTCAGTTGCAATGTAGAGGCTATAAAACCCCACTTACTCCCTTTTTCTCTCCTCCTTGTGATGCAGCTGGGGATGCAAACCCCCCCGGAGACTGCGTGTAGCCACCCCCCATGCTATAGTCAGTATAACTGCCTGCAAGGAAAAGAGATTTCAAAGAGGTTGACACTGACTGCAATAAAGGATCGTTGAATATAATCCTATAGTGGATATGGGTAAACACGTCGGCGGGCACACGTAAGCAAAGACACTGTATCGAATCTGTACTGTCAACATCCAGACAGCACGCAGAACAGCCGGATAACAAAGACGGTGCTAGCCTTCCCCACAACACGTTAACCAGCACCACATCGGCAAGGAGGCCCACCGTGGTCAACGCGGGCAGGTATTTACCAAAACAGACAGTGACAAACCAGCGAAATAAGCGCCGATAACAGCAGTCAGTTAATGCTTTAACGGTAAACCACTGGAAAACTCAATGACGAGGATCCGTAACTGTTTGTATACATAAACAGTCAACTTTCTACTCAGAATACAAAACATCACACCGATTACTTACCTTGATTCCACATGTTCTTACTCAGTGACAGTGCTATATGGACGAAACTATGAAAAAAAAAACTTTTTTATTAAAAACTAAGATATTTTCACTAGCTGCGTCACCTTGCTTTTAACTAAAATGTTTAGCCGATGCGGGTCTTAAAGCGATTCCGCGCGCTGGCGAGCAGACATCCAAACACGCATGCGCCTTGGTCCCACTGCCGCGAACTAAATGGTCTAATCAAAGACGGCTGTGCTGTTCTTCTTCTGCTGTTGTAGTGCACCGTAGAGCGGCTTTAGTTTTCATCTAACGGTATTTCGCCACCTATCGACTAATAATATTTCTTTGCATAAATCGAGAAGAATTCGGGTATAATTGCGCACCGTATAGTAGCACAGCTGCAAAAGAAACTCCTACGGAGTACATAGCGCCCTACAAAACATGTAGTAGTGTATGATTTCAGTGCTGGTCTGGATTTGAGTTATAACTGTTTTTTTTTTTTTTTTTTAAGAAATGAGAGTTTGTTTAGAAACTCTTTTTTTCTCCAGTGGTAGTATTCCTTTTATTTTGAAATGTGCAAAATCGGTAAATATACAAATGCATTTAGAATACATCACGTTTAAATAATTAATTGAGATACGTACCAAGAGTTGCGCGTAATTTTAAAATCCTAAATTACGGTTTTGTGAACATGGGTACTGAGTATTTTTATCACGTTTAGTTGAGTAGATAGAATGTTCCTGGATGTCTGACGAATATCGACCCAATTGCAAACTTTGGTAAATTACATTGTTCTCAAAAAATTTTATAGTCGTATGTGAATGTTCATAAAGTTAAAAAAAAAAAAAACTTGGTTCTTAAACTAATTAGATTAAGCGGTATCTCTAAATCATTGTGTACGTGTGTGTGTAAGAGAGATAGAGAGATAGAGATAGAGTGAGTTGTGTAACGTTTTAGCTCTGAATAGCCACTAATCTAAGGCTTCCTTATTACAGCTGTTCTGTACTTTGGATTCATAGAGGCTAACTTCAGATAAGCCTGTTTTGAAGGATGATAAACCCACGAAAATATAGTTTTCCCATCAAATACAAGTGAAAGTGCGACACGTACATTTTCCCAAATACTTTACATTCTCACTAACTTTAAAACCAGAAAAACTGCGACAGTAATTTCATCATTTCTAAAAGTACGATGGGATCAAATTCAGCTTGATCATCAGATCTCTGGCTAGGCTTATATTTGGCTATTGAAATTAAAGGCACTCCCCACATGCCATTTCAGTTCAGCTATGAGGATGAAACCGTACGGAATATTCCCCAGCCTTCTTTTCCTCCGTGTTGTTCTTAGCGGTGGAAGTTCGGCCGATTTGGGTGAGTTAATGAATCCGCGCTGAAATATAAAAAATACAGCTGTTCCAGGCAAGGGTCGCGGTGCGAACTACTATTTTTACTAGGGTACGACTCATATAGGCATCTTTATTTAGGCACTTGTACTTTTCTCCACCAGTTTGACATTTATTTCGTCATATTTTGTGACGCTTGGCCAATTACGTCCCACAGGTCGTTTTTGGCATATCTCAGACCTCCACTGGGACCCTACCTACGCTGCCACAAGCAGCCCCGATCGGGTGTGCGCCTCCAGTGGGACTCGACCGGCCCCAAACGCAGGAACATACGGCCACTACAACTGCGACTCGCCATGGGAACTCATCCTGTCATCCATAAATGCCATGAAGACAATTCTACCTGACCCGGATTTCATCGTGTGGACAGGGTAAACACTATTAAGTGTGATAAATCAAAACCAAGAGATTATGGTTTACGTAGTTAGACAGCCCACACGTTCCTTCTGGCTCTGCTCCTGCCAGCGATGACACGCCGCACGTATCCGACGATCAGCTCGGGGAGGACGCCGTCCTGCGCATCGTCGGAAACATCACTCAAGTCCTGCGACAGACTTTTCCAGGTATGTCCTGTTTAGTGTCACATTAGGTTTTGTTAACGTTTAACTACACGTTAATGTTAATGAGAGATTTAAAGAGAGATTTAAGTGTGTGATTAATCTTGGTTTAAAATTCGCACTGGCTTGACATTTTCTGCCTGTTCCAGAAACAAAGGTTTACGCTGCACTGGGTAATCATGACTATCATCCCAAGAGCCAGTTGCCTCCGGAACCGAACAGCATATACAATCGGACCACAGAACTTTGGCAGGATTGGCTGGAGCCTGAATCCCAGCTCACCTTTAACAAAGGTACAGATGTCTGCATAGGGCACAGATAGCTTGTAGTGATGTGCTGACATGTTGTAAGTTTGGCTTATTTACTCGAATTACAACCATCCTATCCCCAGGTGGATTCTACACAGAAGAGCTCTTGAAGAAGTCAGGCTACAGGGTCCTGATCCTCAACACCAATCTTTACTATGACCAGAACAAAGTGACGGAGAACATCCTAGACCCAGCGGGCCAGTTTGAGTGGATGGATGCTGTATTGACGTCCGCCGCCAGCAAAAATGAGAAGGTGAATGAATCCAAATACATTCTAACACGAAGGGTACAACAACAACAAAAAAAATGCAATAGCTCAGGTAGTTGTACATGTATGAATCATCTTTAACTTAAATATATGAAAATATAGAGTCTTATTTCAGCACAAAACTTTCAAACTGCAAGATCAGCAAAATGTTCATCTGTCATTTAGAACACTCATAGAAACAGTACTGGATTTGTCCTTCTGCAAAGTTGTGCTGCTTCCTGTCAAGTTATGGCTGCCAGTAGGAGGTGCTGTGGAGCCTGATAGCAGCAGACAGCAAGGATCCCAGTAGTGCTGTGGGGCAATGATATAGCCAATAATATACAGCTGCAGACTCTTAAGGTCACTCTCAGGCCCCTTCCAGTTGGCTGACGCATACGCAGAGATCAAAGAAATGTACTTTACCAGTTTCACAAGATTTCAGAGTATAGTTTATCTGTTTGAAAAAAATGTCCTACACATATATTTGTGCATGATCTATGTTTCACAATTGTCCGTCTTTTCTAAATCTATATATCATTTGATTTATTCATTTTCATGTTGTTTTTACTGTCAAAAGTTGTACTGTTTATGCGTAAAAACTCACACAACAGAAATGCAAGTAGTATTGCTCTGTACATTGATATCAGCAGTTATCTACGATTAAGTGTCAAAGTCCTGCCTAGACTCTTTTAAAATCTGAAGCATTCTGCATATTAATTTAATCGTATTATTCTGGATGGTATAATGATTTGGAATCCATTCCATCCCATTATGTATTGAGTTATTCATTCTGGATACATGAAATACATTTACATTGGGATTGAAATAGTACTGATGCAGTATACTTACATGATGAATATTTTTTAGTGGTGGGGTCTGAGAGTGGTGGGGTCTGAGAGTGCTGGGGCCTGAGAGTGGTGGGGCCTGAGAGTACTGGGGCCTGAGAGTGGTGGGACCTGAGAGTTGTGGGGCCTGAGAGTGGTGAGGTCTGAGAGTGTCGGAGCCTGAGAGTGCCGGGGGCTGAGAGTGGTGGGGGCTGAGAGTGGTGGGGGCTGAGAGTGGTGGGGTCTGAGAGTGGTGGGGGCTGAGAGTGGTGGGGCCTGAGAGGGGCGGGGGCTGAGAGTGGTGGGGCCTGAGAGTGGCGGGGGCTGAGAGTGGAGG
>JAODLC010000140.1:24203693-24228075 GCA_026781145.1 Hippopotamyrus pictus | reverse complement strand
TGAGCCTGGAAGCAGCCTGCTGCTCAGTGTAACCTTCTGCCAGCAGAACCAGGATTAAACCAGGATTTAAAAATGCACAGGATTTAAAAATGCACAGGATTTAAAAATGCACGGCTGTATATAAAAATATACAGCCGTGGAAAAAATTGAGACCACTCTATATTTTTAAACAAATCTGCATTTTTAAATCCTGGTTTGATCCTAGTTCTGCTGGCAGAAGGTTACACTGAGCAGCAGGCTGCTTCCAGATTTAAAATTTCTAAGACAGCAGTAAACATACCATTTTACACAAACACAGCAGCTGACGTTAATGCAACTGTCTAAAGAACAAGTCAGTTTAATAATTCCACAAAAAAACTACATTTGCCTGCCAACTTTTATTGACGACATGCTTGGAAAATGCATGTTAGAACAAAGTTGCTTTAACTCCCAGCTCTTTAGATTCTCAAATCCTCCATCCACTTAGAATGTCAAATAATTCGATCAGGGTAAAAGGATGACCGGATCCCTATTGGCTGGATGGGCATCACATGACCAGAATCTGCTTGGCAGAGACATATGGCTGCATGGCACGGTCCAGCGCTCCCCTGAAGTCCTGCAGGCCGACCTCCGAAAAGGCCGGTGCAGTCAGCTTCCCCTCCCGGATCAGGGCCGCGAGCTGGGTCAGCATCTCCGGCAGTGCCCTCTCATCTGTAGGGTATGGGCAGGAGTCGGGTCAGAGAACTGGCCAGATAGGCACAAACCATCCAGAACCTGAGATCTTAGAAAGTAACGTGTGCTCCCAGTCAAGCTGCTCCCTTCTCACGTTATTCTGCAATCCTACTGAACAAACTGCTGTTTCAGAAATCACAGTTTACATGGGGTGAGTCTGATAGTAAGGTCAAGGCTTTCAGTCAGACTCACCGTGGGCATGGTCCCTCTTCCACTGGGTCACCCAGAACCCCCTCACCTTCACGTCCTTGAAGATCAGGGAACTCTGGGTACAAAAGACAAGGCAGACATCGAAACAGCGTAAACTGCTTAGACACAAAGTCTCCAGAAAAGCAATGTTTGAGAAACATTTCAAAATACAGATAAAACTCACAAATCAAAGTTATAAAACTTACAGGATCCTTCCAATCTCAAAAAATTATTAGTATAATCACCCAAAAAATAACATGCTTGTGGAACTCAAGTAAGATTCCTTTTTTCCCATCCTACACCAAATCATTGCAGTATATGGCATGCCAGACGCCTAGTGGACACATTGTGTATTGCACCACACCATGACTGCCGGTCAAGATTAACTTGACTCACCACTGGAACAGTGACTGGCTGCTTTGCCATTCCACCATACGTAACCATAGTACCACCACCCCTGAAAGTCAAAAGAGGTCAGTCACCAGGCATGTCATTGTATTTTTTTACCCATCCGTTATACATAAATATATATTCTTCGTATCTGCCATACTGACTTTCAATTGAAGTGTGGAGAATTTGTAACCAAACCTGGAACAATACATTTTAAATTAACGGTACCAATTTGCACTTTATCAGTTTACCAGCCAAATACATGTTTGTTTCATCTGCCTTTGCAAAGTATGCCAGTTCAAGAAATGACCAGTAACCCTAAGATTGCTGGTTCTAGTCCCAAGAGCAGCTCTGCTGGTGAACCCTTAGGTGGAGCACGTCATCTGAATTTCTCTAGTGCAGTGATTCCCAACCTGGTCCTCGGGGACCCACAGACAGTCCACATTTTTGCTCCCTCACAACTCCCTGCCAGACAGTCCACATTTTTGCTCCCTCACAACTCCCTGCCAGACAGTCCACATTTTTGCTCCCTCACAACTCCCTGCCAGACAGTCCACATTTTTGCTACCTACCGGGAGCTGGGAGGGAGCAAAATCACAGACTGTCTGTGGGTCCCCAAGAACCGGATTAGGAAACACTGCTCTAGTGAAATCTCCAGCTGTTTTTGAATCCTCAAACAGGGAGAGGCAAAGCCTTTGGGCCGTACTCTGGATCTATCCAGAACCTGAGCCATAGGTGGTCTCCAAATGAACGTGGTACTGGACCACACGCACTCACTGCAAATGCCGGAGCAGTTCCGTCGCGCTCTTCCCGCCCACTGCATTCAGCGCCAGCTTGGGTCGAGGACACTTCTGTCAGGGTGAAGGAGAAATGGGGAACATTCTGGATAAACAGTGCATGGAAAAAGTGATTTGTAGGAGTAAACAGAATCCTTCTTTACTGTGTCCAGCTGAAATCTGTATTTCAATTCAATATAAATGTGAGAAACCCACAGTGAGTTTTTTAGTGGTTCAGCTGTGAAATATAATCAATTCAAAGTACAGTAGAAGTAAAGTACAGCAGAAGACTTTGCAGTTCCTAAGCAGGTCGTTATTGAAGTGAATTATTTTGAGTATCTCTTATTAACTCATATCTGTGATAAAATGCAAATGCAAAAAATGAACCACAGCTTCACAGGATTCTACAGGGGGCACATATTTTAGTTTAGGACAATGACTTGGACCAAAACGTTGCATGCTGAAGTCTGGTTCTACCTTTGAGACAACATTCATAAGCTGGACAGATTGGTACCCGGCTGTATAAACTGATTTAGAAACAACTGTATGAAATTTAAACAAACATTTACTATTGGCCCAGCATTTTCTCCACCTTAAAGAAGTCCTTCATTTCTGGCTGCCGCAATGTCTCTTCCTTGATCACATGACTGCCGCCAATAGCCAGGAGCCTCTCAGAGAGCTGCTGGACGCCTGGTCTGGGGCAGAATCACACGCACGACACAAAAAATGTTTAATCGCTTTCTGATGCTAGTGCTAGTTTTGCAACGTTAAATTGTTGGTTGTATACAGAGGCATGGGAGAGGGTTTTATACTGGGGAGACACAACTTAATCATTTAAAAGTATGCCTTAATCTTACCAAAATGTTAAGTGCATAAGTATGTATAGAACAACCCTGAAACTTTAACCAACAAACCTCAGGTAACAGACATACGTTCCTATACCACCTAGATCTGATCAGGTCATTGAATTGATGGCGCATACCGGTCTCGGACAACGTTGATGGTGTGGATTCCCCTTGCAGCTGCAATCTGAATGACAGCCTGGCCCACACCACTGTTGGCAGCGTTCTGGATCACAGAGTCACCTGGGCGAGTTGAGCAGGACACAAGTTTGCACCCCAAACGCTGTTTATTAGCCAGTCCTAGTCCTCTCTTAAAGCATTTTTTTTAACAAGGGTAAAATGATAATGTGAAATCCTCTTGACCCTCAAGACTTCTCTAGCCATTTGGAATATTCTCAACCTTGCTGACGGTCCTCAGCAACCTGACGATAAGACCAGTCATACCGGGTTGCAGGGCCTCGAAGTCGGAGAGCATCCTGTAGGCCGTGCAGGGGTTCACGCCTAGAGTGGCTGCTGCCAGCAGAGGAATATCTCTGGGTACCTCAGCCAGGGACGCCTCATTGAACACAGCTGTAGTGCGCCATGTGCCTGTACTCACAGACAAGCACAACTTCAAGTCAAGGACATGAGGAGAAACTCACCCATGAAGGATAAGTAGGTAGGATAGAGTAGCATGAGCACTCGCCTAGTCCAGCATCTCTTGGGATCACCCAGTCCCCCGGCTTTAAAGATGTCACTTGGCTGCCCACCTCAAAGACCTGGCCCACCCCCTCATTACCTCCAACTGCTGGGAAGTCTGGAAGGATGGCGTATGTGCCTGTAAACATCAGAAATAAACCTTTACTAAGCCTGAACTCATCACCCATGTTACAATGACAGCATCCATAGTTTGGGGGTCATCACTGTGGTCCCATTCGCCCTACCTTGCACCATATTGATGTCAGAAGGATTGATTGGAGCAGCCAGCATCTTCACAAGGACACTTTTTTCAAACATAGGGGGCAGCTCCATGTTCTCAGACCTGACAGGACACGCACACAATCTTTTCACGTGTTTGCACATCGGCAGGCTTATGCAATACTAAAGCAGCTGTGTGAGTTCGGCGCAGTCTCTGGTAACTGATTAACGATTCGGATAATGACTCGTTTTATTTCACAAAGTAAATAAACTTTTATTGTTAACCATACTGGGTGTCAAGCACAAACAAATATACCTGCTGATGTTTGTGTTCACCACCGCTTATGCATGCACACAACTGCTTACTGAACGACTTCTGGAGGATCTCCATGTTTCCTGTAAACCAGCGCTGTGCAAGTTCTCGCAGAAGCATCGGAGAACGACCTGCACCACCCGGCAGATGCTCCTCTTCTCCATGTTGGTGGCAGGTGTCTGCCGACCGTGTAACTTTGTCCTGATCGTTGCGTTACAGTGACTATGGCTCTGCAAATGATCGGTCCTTTCATCCCAATTATCCTTGACAGCAATCTCAGTCGATGCTGAACTTCCATGGTCGCGCTGCCAGGTAATTTGTCACTTTTCTCTCTATCAAGAAGCCGTATAATTACGTCCTGAGAAGAGCTGACAGTGCCATCAGCCCACACGGATGGACGCCATTTTTGTTGTACCGTAATTCTTCTAGTAGACGACAAAGTGATTTATAAAAAAGAGCGTATACTTTACTCATTAATATACTACCAAAATAGTGTTTTAAGGAAAAGCTTCAGAACAATAGGGTATTTCAGAAGTTTATACCATTTAGCATGATGAGCAGTTTTTAGTAGGTTTCTGTAGTTTAAATTTGGAGTTAAAATTAAAATTATGAGAACAATAAAGACCAGGTAGACAGAAAGTATGGCTTGAAGTTTGTGTATTACCTTTTTACACCACACATCTGTGCTTATCAATAAAGTGATACATTTTAAAGAAATCTGGGAATATTTACGAAGATTTCTTGGCTTCTTGTTTAATAGACGTGTTTGAATTTGGACTCCTGCCAAGCTTAAAATTAAAACTGGGGCTCACCATAATTAGCACGTCCATTGCAAAAAGGCTAAGTAATATCACCATTATAGTCGGTAATATATAAACTGTGGGGTGAAGCCAAATATACACCTAAATTGGGCTTCAATTTAAATATATGCTACGTTTTCAATTACTTGTGTCGGGAAAGCACACTATGCTTCTATATTGTGCATTTCATCAATAATTCAAGTCCTCTGGAACTTTTCATTAAAAATCCAAGGCTGAACATTATATACATTAACATGCACGATACAAAGGTCTTCGTGTTTATTCTGCGATATGGCCGCTAGGTGGGGATGTTACTCAGCCTCAATCTACATTCCAACGACATGGCTGTGCAGGAATTTGAAGGTCTAGTAAAGTTAAGAAAGGTAATCATTAAAGATGGCGCACAAGGTCATATTAAATATTTAAGCCTAAATGACAGGTACTAGCTACTTATGTACCCCCCCCCCACAGATCAATGAGTCATGAACATCTTTTAGAAATATTACAATGAATCCAACTCGAGACTTTGATTCAGAACAGATTTTTATTTATAAAGTCCAAATTTAACAGCAAGTGACACAGTCATTTCCACTTTTTATATACTTGTTTTTTTCCAAAATATATCTTACAGTGACTGAAAAGGTTTAGAAAACAAGGTTCTCAGTTCCAGCTGCTGTACACTTGGCTTGTTGCATCGTACCATGTTCCAGTACAACCGGGTCCTAATTAACCAAAACAAAAAACTCCCTGATTCCATTTACTAAAAAAATTAAAACAGGAATCCAATTTCTAATTGAGCTGGAAAGACCTACTCCAAGCAGCCAAGAGTCAAAACACTTCGCAGATACTGAACTTTTTCGGTCAAAGAAACTAAAAGAACAGAACTGGATAAATCAATTTAACACATTTTCACATTTCCCAGTGAAAATATAAGACTCTCTACAGAACGCAAAACAGTGTTTCAAATCACACCTCTTAAAAAAATTACGAATATTGCAAAGAAAACTCACTCGCCACAGGTGATGTTACCATCAAGACAGGTAATCACTCACCACACATTCGACCAGTCATCCCATTCACAGACACCGCTGCTGACGGTTTTTACAGGTGTCCAGGGGAAAACAGAATTCTGGGATGAGCTGAATGACGGCTTGTTAACAAAGTCTCAGAAACTCTGCGAAAACATCCCAAGACGGCAGGATATTTGCAGAACAGGCAGTGATGTGGATTTTCTGAGGTGCCCTCAGCTGACTTTTCTCAGTAGTCGTCACTCCAGAAGCAGCTCCTATGGATTGAAGATGCAGCTGAACCACTTCTGCTGTGGTCAAGTCTCCTGAATTTCCCAGCTTTCCGTTTGCCTGGCACCATTTCCAAAAACATGATCCAGGCTGTGGGATTCGGAGCGCTTAACTGGTTCTCGGGAAAGTCCCAATGACTTAAACAACAATGTTCATTATAATGACTGCAGAGCCAACCACAGTTCAGAATACTAAAGAGAATATAATTTATTATTTACTGGCAGTGACAGAAACCAGTGAAAACAGTACAAATTTCTACACCTCCTGCTAGATACTGTATGTGCAGCATAAGGAAACAAGTTCTGTGAATGTTAATGAAGTTAATGAATTTGGAGAAATATTGAGTGACAGACAGCAGAAGGGAAATTAAACCCCTAGAGCAGCAGACCTATACTACTATCTATTTGAAAATAACGCTGATTTTTGTTCCACAATTTACCGTCAGAAAACAGATCTACTGAACACCAGTAATGGATTCTCAAAGGCCGGTGGAGTTAAACCGACCATTTCTGCCGTCTTTGCTTACGTGTAAGGGAGCGTCTGTCGGTGGTTTCCACAAAGACGAGCGGTTAAGGCCTGCGGTTTAGCGCCGTGTCCGTTAGCCATCAGCTAACTCGATAATAGCACAGTAAAAGAACGAAAACAACACTTCAACGTGTCACCCGAAACAACGTTAATGCCGGCGGTCGCCTCAGCGGAGCTGAGATAGATACAGAACAGCAGGGGAGGGGAGAGCAAACTAGCAGTAGTGACTTGTGAGTCGTTAGCGGCAGCAGTTGGAAAATGTCAGGGTCTCACTAACCATCAGTATCTAGCAGCACATCCACTGCTATGTATGATGTCAGGGAGAGACCATTGTGACGAGTTAGGCTCTGGAGTCAACGCTGGACAGGGGCTCTTCCCCAACATATAAAGATTTATGCACACTTTCCGCTGAGCTGAGGTAGCTTTTCCGGTTCCAGCCCCAAATATATAGTTCAAAATCAATGCCTTAGTTAATTATCTGCATACAGATCAACTCCTAACTATACAATATTAACTGTCAAGTAACCACAAGTACAAAACAGGTCCAACAGCTATGAACTGGTGTCTCCAACTGTACGGATGTCAAAAGCAAAATATAGCAAATAAAGCAAAATATCAATTGCTTTTCAAATGTATAAAAGGCCCGAAAAACAATATTAGACCTTTATGGAGATCTTGGGGGGGAAAAAAAACGCACACAGGCATTCCAAAACACATTAAATCCTGCCCTTATTAACAGACAACACACCCCAAGCTGCAATCAACATCACAAGTGCCTCTGTGGCAGCAGGTATCAGCCCACAGAGTTTGGAAGAATCTGGAATTTTTTTTTGTGGTGTTTGACAATAGGTGACCAGCTAATACCTATTGACCGAAACACAAAAATGGGAAATAAAGAGGTTCTATGACAGTCTGTACAGCACTGATAAACCTCTTCCAATATGCTGGTGAATAATATTTTCATTGGAAAAGGACAGTAATTTACCATGGTGTTTGTTGACATGTGCCTCTGAGGAAAGGCTCCCTGACAAACTGTAGGTGCAGTGTGGGTCTAAAGAGATTTTTTGCTACATTACATGTATTTAATGAACCCCCCTCTACCCCAGACTCCCATGCAACTAAGCCACTGGAAAGCTGGACCTGGAGAAATGGGAGCTCACTGGCCAGTGTCTCCTTGCCAGTGGTGGGAAGGAGGCCAACGGCATCCTCTCAACACATACCGACACATATAGAGCACCGTTCACGAGGGCCAGTGTGCGAGCATGGGCCGCTGGGTAGTGAACTTGGAGGTTTCTGTACAAGTGGGAGATCGGGGACCTTCCCGAACAGAGACCCTGGAAGGGTTCCGGAAGCACCTTCAACTCAGGGGCTGGAGGAGGAAGAGCAAAGCTGGAGTACAGTAATTAGCTCGAGCTTACGTGCTGAGCACCGAAGAGGGCCGAGCAGGAGGCCACGTGCGTGTGAGCGTGTTAGTGCAAGGGGATGGTGACCGCGGGTTCCATCATCACGTGCCCCAGTCCCATTCCCTGCAGGCGATCTTGACCAGCCTGAGCTCCAGCTCGAAGGCGTCAGGCCTCTCCTGCGGGTTGGCCGACAGCATCTCCCTGAGCAGCTGCCTCATGCTGGGATTCATGGTCTTCTTCCTGGCCGGGATGGGGAGCTCCATGCGCGGGTTCTCCAGCAGCGCCTCCCCCAGAGGCACTATCTCCGAGCCCTGCTGGACGTAACTGCCCAGCAGCTCCTTCTGCGTCTCGGCGTCCACAAAGGTGATGCGCTCCAGCATGGCCCAGATGATCACGCCCAGGGCGAAGATGTCCGCCTTGGCCGTGTAATGACCCTCCCACACCTCCGGCGCCATGTAAAAGTCCGTGCCGCACGCCATGGACAGGAAGCACTTATTGACGCTGACTGGCTCGCCGGGACTGAGGCCCGAGGCGGAGCACACCTTGCTCAGGCCAAAGTCGGCCACTTTGAGGGTGGGCTCAGGCGAGCCGGCGGGGCTACAGCCCTGAGCGATGAGGATGTTGTCAGGCTTGAGGTCGCGGTGGATGATCTGATTCTTGTGCAGGAAAGCCAGCGCGCTGCCCAGCTGCAACATGAAGCTGGTGTTGGTCTTGCGGCTGGGCTTGCGCGACAGCAGGTAGGCGTTCATGTCGCCGCCGTCGCAGAAGTCCATGACGAACCACAGGTAGTAGGCGCAGCGCCGATCAAAGGCGATCTCGCCCTTCAAGGAGGTCTCCACCAGCTGCAGCAGGGGGCAGGAAAGGAAGCTGCATCAGGGTTTGCTGAGCAGAGCGAAAAGCTAATGTTTACAAAGGAGCCCAAATCAGATGTTTATTTTTGGACTCAGGTGTTCCCCAGCTCTCTATTGTAGGACCAAATTTTTTCCCCTGCTTTGACTGAAATTCTTATTTAAAATTACTAAATTTGAACAATACTGTATTGTTTTCCATTGTCCATAAATGCTTATCCAATACAGGACCACAATGAGTGTAAAATCCCATGCCAAGAAGCCGCAGTCCGCATAATGGCGGGGTGCGTGTACACACACACACACACACACACACACACACACACACACACACACACACACACACACACACTCTACAGGAAATCTTAAATACCAGCTCATCTAACTGCATTTTTTCAGACTGCGTGAGGAATCCCATGCAAAACGCTGGGAAAATGTGCAGAAAAACAAAACCAGGAGGTAGCATGAAACCCCCTGGAGGTGTGAGGCTGCAATCCCACCCACTGAGACACCATGAATCCTGCATATCCAATATAGATATTATCAAATACAAATATTTAAAATTGCAGCCATTACCCTGGTTTATTAAAGCAAGTTATATCAGTGTTGTTGAGCTCCTGGACAATAATGTCACAAAAAAAAAAATTCACTTAATACATATTAACACACTTATCAATATACTTATTAATCATGTTCTCATTGAAATGCTCTAAAGAATTTGCATTGGTCCTGTGCAGTGTGTCAGACATGACAGTAAACGTTCTTTTGTTCCAGTCTAGGGCTGGCAGGGTCTCTGGTCCTGCAATCACAGCCCCCCCCCCCCCCCAAGAGAACTGACTGCCAGCCTCGTTAGCAGACACAGTGTTTCATTGGTTCCTGGCATCAGTGAACAGGGAGGGGGTGGGAGCTTTTGGCAGTATTTTTCTATTAGGAGATTACGGCACACCGAGAATTGAAACAGGCAGAGTGTGTGTGTGTGTGTGTGTGTGTGTGTGTGTAGGCGTGCGTGTCAGTGATTCCCCCGGCTCCTGGCTGATAGTAACAGTCATCAAACCGTTGCCCTCTGCTAAGCGGAGAAGCCTTTAGAAATAGCAGAAGCCACGTTAATGGTGGGAACACAGCCTCCGGTGAAGAACCCTGGTTCTCAGAAAAAGGGGCTCAATACCCCCCCCCCACCCCCTCACAGTGAGGTTCTCCATAATTGAATTATATTCAGAAAATGTCAGACGCGATCTTTTAAGGTGGGAAAATGGAGATAACTGCCTGAATTTGGGGGGGGGGTGGTGTTGCCAGACACAGAATAATTAGTTTGACAGGCATTCCCCCAGAGCGTACGCGGGTACAGAAAAATCAGGAGGGCTTTCATTAATGTGTAGGAAGCCTGCAACCTGTCAAGTAACGCAATACTGAACGGTGTCACTGGATTGAGCCTCAGTCATCAATACAACAAGAAAGTCATGACTAAACCTTCTTGTAGCATAAAAGCTAGTAATTTAGACCTATATAAAACATTTATGTTCTCTAGTTTTAAATAATTCAAAGCTCTTACAGATGATGAAAGATTTTATGCGAAACACACATCCCCAGTTACATGACTAACTAAAGGCTCCTTTGTTTGGATGTAAAGACAGCAGCAATGATCCTCGAACTGATGAAGAAATTAACAAAAATGAAGATCCAGGTGTGATAACTGACAATACCCACAGGAATCACTCAATTCGCTTTTGAAAAAAATAATTCTACCATTTCCACACCTGATCCAGATTGCGCAGTGAATTTCCTATAGGATACAGCATAAACGCCCAGCTTTCAGCACCTGTCATTCTAACCTCTCCACTGACTGTGAGACAGACAGAAACATGGACCGGGCCTAGAGACAAAGCAAGCCCCACCCACATACCAGCTACTGACCAATGGGTGGAGAGAGGCAGGACCTATAGCCCTCTTTCACAGAAAAGGTGCTGGGTAATCAAAAGCACCACCACTGCAAGACGGCTGCTCACCATCAAGGCTCACACCTTGCTCGAGATGGGATGGGTCCACTGCAAGTGGCCCCATGTACCCAATTAATCAATCAATTGTTACCCCACAAACCTGCACAACAGTAACCAAAACGCTGATTAAAGTACTTCACCCAAGCATCGCTCTTCCACAGCCTGCAATTCAACTTGCACGTCTCACAAGTTCAGAATTGCGTTCATTTTCTTTTTGACCTAGAAGTGCACCTAAAAATATTCTGCTGTCAGTTAAAATAAAATTTGAAAATAATATAATTAACCTTTTTAAAAGGCAGCTGCTTCACATACTCTGCCCCCCCCCCCCCACCTGACCTTCCCATTACAAAGAAATAAAACCACAAAAACAAAGAAAAAGAGGATTCTAAGCCGGGGAGACCTTGGCCGCTGTCTATGCACCCCTTCCTCCTCCTCCTCCTCGTCCTCCTCTCAGCCTCGCACTGACCTCCAGGTAGAGCGACGAACCGCATCCATGCTGCATCCTCTGCGCCAGGCCGTCCCGCTGCAGCACGCAGTCCTCCAGGTGGATCACGTTGGGGTGTTGGCTCTGGATGCTGCTGAGGGCCCAGAACTCGCGCAGGGCCAGCTCCACGTTCTCGGGGGCGTGGCAGCGGATCTTCTTGACGGCGACGCGGGCGCCGGTGCGTCGCACGGCCGCCTCGTACACCACGCCGTAGCTGCCGCGCCCCACCTCCTGAATGAGCTCGTACCTGGGCTGGCTGCTCACCATGCTCCACCCACTGTCACTGGGGAGACAGAGTGAGGAAACCCCATATTTAGTTAAAAACAGGCGCAATCTAATATCTATATTCCCATAAAACGGTTAACTTATCTTCCTAGAGGTTGTTGGAGAAAGAATGTATTGTATTTTCCTTGAAGGTATAGTCCTGGAAGGTGCCTTCCTTCCGCCATGAAGGGCACGGGCACCTCCCAGCGGGTAGAGTGGCATTACCTGGCAGGGCCCGCAGAGCAGCCTGTCAGTCTGGCGTGGTGTCCCGAAGTCACACCGGCCACTGAGCGGGGCACCCATCTGCTGCCGGCTGACGCCTGACAGCGGTTTGCTGATGGTCGTTGATGATCAAACAACCAGCCGGTCCTGAGGTTACCTGCCCGGTCAGTCACACAGTACTGATTAACGGCGGAGCAAGACAGAAAATCCCCGTCTACCCTTAAAGGCTGAATAATCCGCTTGTCCATATTTGATTAAAAGGTGGTTTTATAATGAAAAAAAAATATGTATATATAATATATATTTAATTTATATATATAGTTTACCAGCTCAGACTACAAAACATTTTCTCCACTCAAAACATGCCGTGCCATTTATTGCATTACTTTAAAGCTTAAAATCAGCCGAGCGCGTTCTGCGGCGTCTTTATAACGTTAGCTGAACGCTTCGACAATGTTACGCTGGCCGGGGGTCCGAAGTGCAAACTCCGGCATTATCAGCCCGGTCCCGACCGGCCGTCAAAAAAAAAAAAAAAAAACAGGGATAATTATATTCATGTTCTTAACAGCTGCTATTAATACCTAAAAAATAATAACAGGAATAATGGAAGTCAGGCTAGGAAGCTAATAGGGCTGCTAATAAACAGAATACGTGCGGCGAAACACCTAAAGTTACCGGAAACAGAAACTCTGACCCAGAGTCGAACACCATGACAAACACCGTGGACGACGACAACAACAACAACAATAATAACAATAACAATAACAATAACAATAATAACAACACCACACGCCCACGCAAACACAGTCAGAGCACCGAGTCCCGGTAACGCCACCGACGGGACCGGTGCGGAGGTCCGCGGTTACTCCGCCAGCGGCGCCCGCACGCAGGTGGTTAGCCGCACAGCTAACGTCATTAGCGGGTTAGCTGGACAGTCAAACGCCCGTCTGCTCTTATCCCACTCCGGCCAGAAAGCAGAGCCGGTCCCAGGAAGGCGTGCATTGCACGGCGTGCGAAATCGCCGCACAATCAGTGCACAATCAGTGCGTGTTACGGTGCCAGGCGCTTAACCTCCGCTGATCCACTCCGATGACACCCGACCCCAATGCAGTCCTCGCCAGCTAGTCACAGACAAGGGTTACCCCGATATTTTTTCGCTCAGGTCTACCGCTGGCGTGTCGTATTCATCGGCCACATAAAGAGAACGAAGCGGAAGGCATTAAACCACAGAACCGCGCTCATTGTCCCCCCCAACCCCCAACACACAATGCAGACACGCTCAGCATCCACCTGCACGACGTGTCATGGTGGACAGGGAGATTTAAAAAAGGACAGGGGTTCGGGTAGAGGACACCTTTACCTTCTATATGCGATCGGTCCAGTCATCCCAACACCGCTTCATGCGCCTCCTTGATGTTTCACTTTTTTGCGACATTGCACCGCCTCCCCCGGCGGCTCCGGCGGTGGGAAACACTGCCCCCTGTCAGCTTCTCACGGGGGTCTTCCACCTTCCCGGCGACACGGTGACGATTTTCTTCTGGGGTCACTCCCCGACTCCACCGCTGGTCATGACCGAAAAACACTGGTTACATGCAGCCTCCCACGTACTATACGGCACAGCGGAAACCAGTTAATTGCTACATAAATTAGGACCAAATTATCCCTAAATAGGCGATTCTTTTTTGGGGTCCAGTGTGGAGTTTCTGCCGATGGATTGATTTATAAGATCTGCTATTCATACGCATGAGTTTTATGAAAAAAATTGTGATTATTTGTTGTGTTTTTTAGTGTCATGTGCGAAGCTATAGCAATTCTATCCACATCATTTGCTATAAAATATGCTATTTTAAGGTGGTTGTAGGTCTAGGGTTTTACCTGATTGCCTTGGCTTCTCTTCCCATTGTTCTAAAACATATGGTTGGGAGAAGTGATCTTTCTATGTGGTTTGTAGTGCCGAGCACGTTCCCTGTGATCCGAGGTGTCTCGTGCCTTTTGTCAGCTTGTACTGAATAAGAAGTTATGAAAGCGGGCTATAGTAACTGAAATTTGAGAGCGGTGATTTACTGGTTCATTTGTGGATTAACATTTGTATGACGGTACTACTGTTAGCGATAGCTGGTCACATTCTACGCAAATATTTTTGTAAACTGTCAACTGGTATTGTGTGCAAATTGATAAGCATTTGTTGTTCTCAAGCAACACGATCAGCATCAACCACAGAAACACAGACACCACACTAACACCACAATTTAATATCGATAGATGTTTATTAACAAGGAAGGAAATGTTTGATGTTTTCACACAACAATTTATTGGTCATTGCCCTGTAAAGCATGCTTCATAGATTTTTTTTAAAAAATGAACAATCACAGATTTCACCTGGGTGAGGTTAACATTGGAGGGTAACAGAGGAATCTAAAAAGATTAACACCCAAAAGTGGGAGTTATCACAAATAAACCTTTGGTTTATAGCAGTAAACAGAGTTACATTCTTCGGTCACAATTATATACAATCTTTTTTGATTTATAATAGCTGTCTTACACTAACAGAAGTAACACAAATGAGTGAAATGTCATATTTAAAATCACAAGTGAAATTGTGACAACAAACAAACCCCCCCCCCCCCCCCCCCACCTCAGCAGAGCACAGATGCACAAATGTGGGGGGGGGCGCATGTGTCAGTGACAGCATTTGTGCTTCTTGCATAACCCTGAGCATTGTTCACGTAAAAGTTACTCAACACCTGAGCACAACACGGATATGCCCTCTCTGTAAACTGTGAGCTAACTATAACTTTGAGGACAAATATGTACCGAGACCCAAATTTAATAACATCTTAAGATGTGCTGGTTCTGCCACAGAAATCATTTAATTTTCCCCAGACTCTCAGTCCCTCGCGAGACTGTTGGTAAGTAGAGTTTAAGTAAATGACTTGGTTTGGCACAATCATGCGTTTCCTTCATGACATTTGTAGAAGTGCGAATGCAATCATTTGGGAACATTGGCGCCTCCTTTAGGCGATTGTGAAAAGTAGCTGTCTCCTGGAACACTACAATGATGGCCACGGAACCTTATTATTATTCGGTTATGAAAAAAGTTCCCTTAAGATCAAGTATGACCTTACTGGATAGGTGTACACATTCTCATACCTTCCAGAACTGGTCATTTCAGACACATTTTGCTATTTTGATCTATTTCATGCCAAGTCGAGTAAGGTCTTAACCATTTCACTTTTTAAACCATTACACCTTTTGTCTGCCCATTACAGTAAGCTGTTGGACTGAAATGAATTTTTCCTTAATGTTAATTACTATTGCATGATATCGAACACTGAATTTACCAGTCTGTTCCATTTCTCAGGATTCTGACATTCAAAATAATTCAGAATATATTTATGGCACTTAATATAATAAACAAACGCACTCATATCTTTCATGTGACTCTGTGAGTAACAAAGTCTATTTTGTCCACCAGCTAGCCGCTTTAGAATTCATAGTGAGGTATTTAACAAATGATTAGATTCATTACTCTGTTAGACCAGAATTTCTAGGTAGGACATTCACCAAACACTCCTTTTCCTGCAAGGGAAATTTATGGCCTATAATTGATCACTGCCAAACAGATATACCTGGCCACATTTAAGGAAAACATGGCCATTTTACAGTCCTTCTAAACGCCCAGAAATCATCACCTATGGATGTATGAGGTGGTGGTGACGATTACAGATTCATGAGCGACACTGACCCTTATCAGATGCAACATACACTAATCACTAGCTCAAACAAACAGACAGACAAACAGACAAAAGCACTAATCTACAGGAAGCAGACAGCGCTGTCAGTCCTAGCAGGATTGCCCCAGACACAGTGTACCATCTGCTTCTTCAGTTTAACACAACCTGAGGTAGACCTGTATAGATCATTCACAAGAGTTTACACCTTGTTGTTTTCTTGTGATAAAAATAATTAAAAACCCGCCACCAAAACAAACACCGCGGACACATCAGGGGCAGAGGTCAGTGGGGAGCTGCAGCAATTTAGAGAAGGTGTCGGAGCCTCTCTGCTGCCACCTCCTGGTCAGCAGTGACAACTGTGACGAGTAGCTTCTGATCAACGTTCTCATTTTGTGCTGCAGCTGCCCAATCTACTATCACCTCAATAAAGGACTATGCTATTCTAACCCCAACTACAAAGATTACAGAGGAGGATCACACAATTATAGTACAAAAGTTTGTGTTAAATTACAGTACATGGGTGGAGAGTCAGACTCTTCAGACAGTTCTGCAGGTCTCAGAAACCCTCCATAAAGGGGGAGGTCCTTGGAATGTTGAGTGTCAATGCATAATTAACAACCAATGGAGAGAAGGGTGGAGCCAACCAATGGGAACCAAAGGTGGAGTATCACTAGTCAACTGGGCCCTTTGCAGTACACATAGTAGTCATTCAGGAGATAAAAAACACTGAGGAATAAAGATCCTCAATCTACACATCCCTTTAATCTAAACCGCTTAGTGATAGAGCAGAGCTTTGCCAAAGCATCATATTTTTAACTGACATGCTGTAAATATTGCAAAACCTCCTTGTGTTAAAGATGTATTCTGCTGCAAAATACCTGACAGATCCCTTTACATTTTTTTTTTCTATTTGGGCATTTTGCTTTAAAGTAATCCTAGACTCATTAAAACTATTATGTACAATAACAACTTAAAATTAAACAACGTAAAGGCTTTTCCTTTATAAGGAATATAAGTAAAACAGATTAAAAAAACAAAAGAGATTCTGTCAGTTGGAGATTGGGTGAGTAAGAAAAACATGATGCAATCACAATATGGCATTGGGATCTTGTCCCTTGAAAATCAGAAAAGATTACCCTACCATATCTAGTTAACTATCATTAAAGAAAAAATGTTAAATAAATATAATAAATTGTAAATTGTTATTTTATAAATGTTTTCCAAATGTTTATTGCTCTGTAATTATCAGTTTGACCTGATGTTATTATAAAAAGAACATTCAAAATTAATTGTAAAATGGCTTATTTGCGAAGGTTCTTATTGTTCTGCAATTTTTGTTGCACAGATTCAATCCAGCAGAGGGCAGCAAACAAATGGCCTGAGTAGCCACTGTTGTTACCCCAGGTTTCAGGGAGCGGTAGCCAAACTTAGAAGAGCCTTTTACACATTAAAATGTAAACATATCAAAATCCCTCCACCCCACCCCACCCTTCCTTAATGTCCTTGGACAACCTGAAGCTTTCCCTGAGTTTACAGATTCACAGTTCACTGCAGCTGTGAAGACCTTTTCGGCGAATCACTCAAAAATACAAGAATACAGGAACAAATTCTTATACTGTATTAAGGAGATTGAAACCAAAAAAAAAGGGAAAAGAATCTTACGCATGATTAGTGCAGTCGAGCATTGCTTTGGTTTTCATGTAGATATATAAACTTTGGCTGGGGAGGAGGGGGTGATTGATGATTGAAAAACATCAAACCACACTGCAATCTGAGGTAAACAGTGAAAAAATTAAAAATCATAAAAGGTGTCAAGTAGTAGTAAAAGCAACTCTGCAATTACATTCTGGTGTCTACAACTTTAAGGGGGGAGCTGCAGTATTACAAATAAATATTAAAGATGATTTTAAAAGCTTTATAATAATTATACATACATATATATTAAATGGGTTGAACGTCTGTCAGCTTCTCCTGTAAAACTGGAGTAATAGGCTGATTCGCTAGTCTACCTAAATCTCCTCTGGGCTTTTTACTGTAACCCTGGGTCATAGAGAAACCCAGCTGGTGCCTAAACTAGCCACTAAGGAATTTGCCTACGCTAAACTCCACGCCTGAGCGGCCTCCCCAGCAACATCCGGTGTTCCTGGGGCCTTTTTCGAGGCCTGGATGTTGTGCAAGGGCAGGGAGCTGGCAGTGGGCTCCGACAGCCCAGATCCGCAGTGATCGAAACGACGTCACCTTCCTCACTGACATTCACTCAACTCCAGGGAATCCGAGCGAACGATTGCATTATCGGCAAGCCGCCAAAGCATGCAGCCCATTTAAGTCTGGGGACCCCCCATCCCCCCCCACCACCGCCACCCCCTGTGACCCCATTTCCCTCCCATCAGCCCCCCACCCACAGAAAAAATCCTATTAAAAAGACAGTAACATTCATTTGCAGAGATGCAGGTTTGCAGCTTCTGCTGTGTCGGAAAGTGAACGTGTAACAGCCAGGAAACAGAGAGAATGGCCCCTACCCCCTTCGAAATCTGCAAACGATATGATCTTGTCACATCTTCTGAATTGTGTTTATGGATTTAAGCCCTGTCCCCTCAAAATAATCATCATTTAACAGCAGGACTGGGGAGACTATGGCTCATCGTACTGTGGAGACCTGAAAAGCCTTTTTTGATTGTTTCCGTTTCTAAGACACTTAAAGAGGAAAAACTAGGCAGTTCAGTCCAGAAAGTCTGCATGACAATGTTCCTATGAAAAAGGCTTGTTGCTTTGTTGCATACGTCACGGGTTGGGCCCACGCGCCTCACAACTAAACCTCTGAAAATCACCTGAGTTACATGCTGTTCTCCTGACTGTTACACCATCGAGCTAAGTAACATTCATTTCCTTGCTGATTATTAAAAACCTGAGGTAGTCTCCAAAAGCAGCAATCAAGACAGGCGGGAACTTGTGGCCGTCACCCGAGTGAAATGATCTGATTGGTTGCCGTGCCTTCCCATCATCTCCCATTCAGTTGGAGCTCTCTGACGGGAAGGGGGCGTGGTCGGCTTCTTCATCCTCCCCTCTTAGGGAGGAAGGCTTTCCCTGTGATCCAGGAGACGATTGTTGTGCTTTGACGGGGCAGTTGGCGACCATGTGTGCAATGCTCTGGCAGAAATGGCACTTCTTGGGTTGTGGGGGTAGCTTGCATTCTTTGGCGTGGTGATCCAGCCCTCCGCAGTTATAACACCTGGGGAGCAATGTCACAATTACCCATCAGGCCATGCATCTTCCAGCAACTTATCCTACACATGGTTGCAGGTATCTTTATATAAAACCCAATGTTATAATTTTAGTCTACCACAATGCTTATTTTCACATAAAATGTGGAAGCAGCAAATAACAATAAACAAAATAATAGACAAATAAACAAAAAGAAGAAACAAACAGACATGTATGGGCTACTAGAGCTTTGTGTGTGATTTTGACCAGTACTTCTGTAATTCTGGGAAGGTCGTAAGCTATAAGATAAAGATAAAATGAAAAAGTTTGGATTAATTTAAATAAATTAACCTCACAGGTCACATTTCTGCAGAAGTGAAATGGACATTTTCAGCAGGTCTTAAATTGATATTTCCTAAATATTCAGAATTCACTATTCGTTTGGTGAATAATTATGCTTTGTTGCATGTCCCAAAACGTCTTACAGTTTCTGCAAAATAAAACAAATACACATCCTTAAGCAGAAGTACCTGCACCCATGGGAGATGAGTGCATTGAGTGTATTGCACAGAGACAAATGATAGCATACACAATAGGAACAAATTCAAAGCCAATATTCACATAAGGCTAAATTAATTTGTGTTAATTGTTTCCTGGAATAGAAATATTGTTGGGATCAAATTACCAAACAATAGCAGGATACCACAACTTTGCAATGCTGAATTTTTAATTGCCATTCACCTGCTACTTGGCGCAAACAGAAAAATATCGCAATGTCATACATTTGCCGCATGAGGGCAGTATGCTACAGGATTACAATACCGCTTAGCTATACGGTACAGGTATTACACGCTGCGTTCACCGCTCTGCTGGTTGATATGTAATAAAATAGAAATTTTGAAATGTCTTTTTCCAGCAAGTCATTTGCTTAAAATAATAATATCGAACAAATAAAGAGAGAGAGAGAGAGAGAGAGAAACCTGTAATTTTGATGTTGTGGGGACCATTTTAGGTCACCACAAGAGGAAATTCAGTTTTATATATTGTGACTGCAATCAGAAAACTAAAAATGCTTAAAGTCTTGTATTTTATTTGGTTACTTACAGTTAAGTTTAGGACTGGGTGGTGTGTGTGTGTGTGTTATGTTTATATTACATTGTGCGGACTGATGTTTTGACTATTTTTCAGTTTCCCACAAAAATCTGGTTAGGGCTGGGTAGGGGTGTGTGTGTTTTCTGCCTCAGGTTAATTGTGACTACTGGGGCCCGCTCCAGTGCATTTGAGTCAGTCAGCTGGCTACCTGCTCATACAGCAGCACCAAGCCCTGACCCCACAGTGCCTGAACGCACACCTCACAGCAGGTGTAAAAGCCGGCTTTCATCTGTAAAAATAAACCAGGGATAGCGGTGTTCCGCCTGGGATGCTGAGGGTCTAGGATGGCGCAGCGCGCAGAACGGCTGGCGGCAGATGGATGATGGGGGACTGGGGGGGGGGGGGGCGTCACGCACTGACAGGAATGCAGATGAGGGTGTGTCCACAGTACCCCCACCCCCAGCCCTTTGTCCTCCGCTCTACTCTCGCTCAGGGTTGGATATCGATCAGAGAGAGTGTGGAAGGGAGAGCCCTCTTTGTCTCAATAAGCCATGGTGACCTCTCAACTCTGACCCCTGACCCATCCTACTCTGCCATGACACATACGCACACACGCGTGCGAGCAGACTGTGCGGAGTCGTTGCCATAGCGCTGCTGACCTCTAACCTCTTGCCGGCATCTACATCTGTTATTAATTAAATGGACAGGAACCCCCTCTCCCCCCCCCCCTCAATGGCACTGACAGCCATGGTGGTGAATCCCTGACATGGATATGGGTGAGAAGAACCTGGACACTAAAACTGCCCCCCCTCGCCCCCACCAGGAGGGTTTGTGACACCATCTCTCCCAGGAAAAGAAAAAAAAAACAAAACCCACCCACATCTCCCTCATCTGTCCTCCACGATTTCTAAAGCTTGCTGGTCTTGGTAAGAGACTCAGTCTTTTGTGAGAACATGCACAGGTCAGACCCTCTGCTTATAACTGATTGGTCACTTCTGACCAATCAAACGCGGGCTTGGACGCCCCCTGTGCCGGTGAGCGGCTTTCTGGGGAGTTCATCAGTACGCTGCCCCCTAGAAGACGGGAGATTCTAAAGAAAGAAGACTTCTGTGCGGTGAAGCTACACAGCAAGGCTTCCGCCCCCCCCCACCGAGCGCGCTGTCCTTCAGACTGATCGCAGCTGTCAGAGGGGGCTTGCGGATACACCCCCCCCCCCCCACAGGGCGTGAGGAGGGTCTCCTCTGCATCATTTTGCCAAGCCCCTCAGGTTTTAACAAACTATCGATCCGGAGTATGTGCTGGGTGGGTTGCACCAAAGGCCCCTTTGTGCACCTTGACCTTTAGAGATGATCAGTTTCAGTGCTGGGTCACATGATGCATTAGGTACGCTTAACGGCAAATTTTGCGCATTCTGCACACCGCACAGCATTTTCGATGCACTATACCGCACATTCGTCGCACATTCGTATAGTGAACATTGCACGGCACATTCCACGCACTGCACAGCATATTCTACATACTGCATGGTGAATTCTATGCTCAGCACAGCACATTCTGTGCACTGCACGGCACATTCTACAAAGCGCTTGGCACATTCTACACTGGACACAGCACATTCTACACACTGCACAGCATATTTTATGCATTGCACAGTGAACTATGTGCACTGCACAGCACATTCTATGCACTGCACCGCACATTCTACACACCACAAGGTAAATTCTCTGCACTGTGCAGCACATTCGGCTCATTGCACAGCATATTCTGCACACTCTACAGCAGGGGTCACCAACATGGTGACCCCAAGGACCACATGAGTCGCCCGTGGACCTGTTCTAAAAATAGCATGACCCACCAGTGAGCAGCGTCAAAAATATAATTTTGTCCTGTTGCTATTCTTCATTAATCACATTTGCATTTAAATAGATTTGAAAATGACAATATCCAAGGAAAGCATCTGAAACATGTTTATTATACATGATTTAAGAAGAGGGTATCAAACTGGTAGCCCTTCTTATGGCTCAGTACCCGTGAAGTAGCTCTCAGTTTGAAAAAGGTTGGTGACCCCTGCTCTACAGCACATTCTACGCACTGTATAATGAATTATACGCAGTGCACAGCACATTCTACACACTGCACAGTGAATTTTACGTACTGTACAGCACTCTACGCACTGCTTGATAAATTCTATGCGGCACACAGCACATTCTGAGCACTGCATGACACACCTTACTGTGATGTCACAGACTATGTACTGTACCTATCTCAGTGGTTTCCACCTGCTTGCTTAAACTGAAGGCCATGGAGTGGCGTACGACTTCAAAGCTGGAAACGCGGCAAAGGTAGACAGCGTTCCGGGGTTTGAACTGGCAGTTCAGTCAGAAGTTCAGACCGTCTGGGCTGCCACCCCTGGGATGTAGGAGTGTATGTGTGTAAATGGGCTGTGGGAGTGTGCAAGTGTCTGTAGTGGCTGAGTGCACGTGCGTGAGTGAAGTCGGTGTGTCCGTGTGCCAGATGCACTTTAGGTCACTGGTGGTCTCATCTCAAAAACAACAAAACATGGACTGAGTAGTAATTTCCAGAGAGACGTGCACACGGAGCCCCCCCCCCCACCCCCGCACCTCACCTGTCGCCCTTGGAGCGTCGTCTCTGCACGCTCTTGCCTTTGGGCCTGCGCTCGCTGCCCACGCAGGGGACCCCCCCTGGCCCAGTCACCCGCAGCGACTCCAGGCCCTTGCAGGACTTCTTGAAGGTGAACTCCACGGCCTCGCCCTCCTTCAGGCTGCGGAAGCCCTCCATGTGCAGCTTGCTCTGGAACACACATGGGAACAAGTGTACTGGGAACACTGGGAAGAGGGTGTAATAATACACCTTCACACATGATACGCGTACCAGTAACACCAACAACCACAACAATAATAACCTATCCATTAATTTGTCATTCCACTTATCTGGTACACAACCACATGGTAATAATTGTAATAATAATGATATACATCCATCCGTCACGGGGGGGTCTGAAGCCTGTCCCAGAGGCTATGGGCACAAGGCAGGGAACAACCCATCACAGGGCACACTCACACACCATTCACATCTATGGGCAATTTGGTAACTTAAATTAACCCTTGTGTCAAGCAGCAGCGCTAACCACTGTCCCACCATGTAATAATAATAATTATATCAATAATAATAATAATTATTATTATTAGTATTAATTAGTAGTAGTAGTACACTTATAATAATATGGATATTATCAAATTCTCAGCCTGTCTTTGGTTTTTGGTTATTCCTAACATTCACCTTTTTCATTTAACTATTCTGAGGTCAGTCACTGATGCTCCTGACTCTTAGCACATATAAATGTGGGATCACTACAACAAAGAAGATTTATTGCTTTGACTCAACATTTTTCTAGTGAGAAATTACATTCGTAGGATCTCAATTGTAAAGAAATTACCGTAAGATCTTAATTAATTCATCCCTTCGTGTCTATTGACTGTTCCTAAAATCTCAGTCACTTTTCATTGCATTCATCGATGTCAAATCATTCTTAAAACAGTACTCATTTCTGTATTACAAACTTCAAGATAAATGAATAAAATGATTGTGTTAGTCTCCTGGGATTTCCAGTGTTTCTCACAGCGTTGAGCATTAAACTCTTCCTATGAAAGCCACACATTCCCAGCATAGCACTTATACAGTGGACTGAAAACGCCCACAACCACCCAGCTTAACGACACTGCAATCCTGCTATCACCAGTTCCCCCATCAGTGCCCCGATCCCTCACCCTTTGCCCCCTGCAGGGGTAAAAAGGAGATTGTGAATATTCACTCTCTTTGCTTAAGACCCTGGAATGCTGCTCCTATCTCTGAAACAGGCAGCAAAAACAAAAGCCTGCCCCCTCCCCATTTTATTCTGAAACACAAGGACTTCCAGTATAATGCCATTTTGCACATAACATTCTAAGGGGCTTCCTTAAACGTCGTGGAAACATTGCTATAGCACTAAATTCCGCATCAACAGATTACGCTACTATCACGTGATAAGGTATCACTTGGTGATTGGAGTATTCTGGTTGTCATGGTTACCCTGTTAATAACATTTGCACCTTTTCTGTGAAGCCTGAGACTGATCTCGTCTAAGCATCTGATGAAGATACCTTGGCTGGTTCATCTCCCGCTTCAGACATCCTGCTACATGCTTGCAGATGCTGGCTGCTGCTGATGAACCTTCAGACCCATCAGCCCAACCAGGAACACAGGCCATACGTCACCCCTCCCCCATCCTCTCAGGAGAGCTCTGCGGTTGTGTGACTGTGTGAACCCCCCCCACCACCCAATGCCCCACCCCCATCATTCACGGCATTCCACCCCCCACCCCCCAATGGCACACAATCAC
>JAODLC010000140.1:24176095-24199634 GCA_026781145.1 Hippopotamyrus pictus | reverse complement strand
GGGGGTGCCACACAAAAGGTGGAAGAAAACTTTTAATCACTTTATAACAGGAACCTGGGCTGAATAGGCAAGCGGCAGGGGGGAAGGGGGGCTTTATCTGTGTGCGGCCAAGTCTTTATCTGCAGTAAGGCCCACGTCTCACTGGGGGGGGGGAAGCAAAGACACCCTAGACACACACACACACACAGCTACATTTGTGGGAACTACCCATTCCTGTCTGCTGTGAAATCATTTTGTTAAACCATCAGCACTAAGAATTATATCATGTTTAATTTCTATGTAATGTTGTATCTCTTTATTATGCTGAGACACAAATAAACACACACACACATACACGCCGCATGCTCTGAGCTGCCCCATGGCCTCTCTCCAACACATTTACCCAAGGCTCCACCCTCGCATATCTAAATGTTAATAGGCTAATGCTGTTCCTAAGGCTCCACCCCAGTGCGCATATCTAAATGTTAATAGGCTAATGCTGTTCCTAAGGCTCCACCCCAGTGCGCATATCTAAATGTTAATAAACCAATGTTTGATACCCTCACTTCCGCTTCCATAGCTGAGAAACAGTAGCTGAAAGTAAAATCCAAACCAAACCTGCAAAAAAATCCTTTCGTCATAACCCCAAAGCTTCAACCCCATGAATGTTGACATGTAAACATTTAATATTGATCAATAATATCTTTACCAGTGGCTCATCCAGCATGAATTTCTGGGCAATCTTGGCCAAACTGCACCTTAATGAAAATTGATTACTAAAAGGTAATTGAGAAAGAGGAGTAATTTGCATAACAGCTAAATGAAGTACTGCGTGGTAAACATGGAGTGTAAAGAAATACAATGTTCTGTCTTTATGAACAAATTTCATATAGAAAAGCTTGTCATAAAATTAACTATAAAATCCCTCTCCATGCATCAATTGTAGGGGAACAAGTCTAAAGTCTAATTAAAATCTTAAAACCTATAAACCAGCCTTGTTCATTCTATTTACATTTCAGACGCAGAAATCTCACAAGTTGCAGTTGTGACTTAATTCATCCACCATCCTGCTTTGTGTTACTGTTGGTGAAGGTCTTGATAAAGGTACCTTTAAAAGGCATGTCAGAGAGACTGAAGCATCATCATGGCTCAGACCACACAACCACCCCAGCTATGTGTTTTGTTTCTTTTCTGCCACGCCCAGTGAAGCGGCTTGTTACTGCCGTCGTCATACCACAGCATCACGCTAGCGTTTCCCATGATTCCAAGGGGCCAAACCTACAGACTGGACAGCCTTAGCTCATCATATCAGCTAAGCAAACGAAAGAGCTCATCGTCCCAACCCAGGAAACACCAAAAGAACGTAACTAAAACCAGAACGACTCTAGTGAAAATGTCTGGCTGGGCATCTGGGTAATAATTCTCATTTTCTGTATGCGTGGATTATCAGCTTAAGTGCTCTCAGAGAATTTAGACAAGAATATGACATGATAGTCTAGTATTTTCTGTATTCTCCATAAAAAGATGTCCAACGGGGAAGCAGCTGCAACGTAAACTGGAGCCCTAAAGCTACAGTCAGTTTGCCGCCGAAATGTGATTACGGCGATGTCCGTTTGAAAAGAGCGAACTACAATAATGATTAAAAATAACACACACAAAAAAACAATAGATTAAAACAATTATTCCACGAAATTTGACTTATACAAACAAAGCTCAAAAAACACATCAAATACAAGCTGTCACTGCACAAGAACATATATGAAAGAAAATCCCTTTTTATAAATATTAATTTAAATAGGCTCACGTAAGGGATCTGAAATACCTTTTCAGCGGTAGTTTAATTAATGATTGAACTAATAATCGTTTTGTTACCTTATGTAGTCCTACGCAGAATTAACTGTACCATAATTAATTAATTTGTACCATACACCCGAATAATTCCTAACATAATTTTCAGTAGGCTAATTAATTCTGCCCAGAAGAAATCTGGCTGTAGACGGGGAGCCGCCTAGCCTGAGGCTTTGAATTCTTCCTATTGCATTCAGGTTATGTTTTTACCAAATACAGATCGCACGTTTAGATGTTTTGTATATTTATCAATGTATTTAATGCATATTAATCGAATCAAATGACACATAGTAACTTAAACATTAAGAGGCATGATAAATTGATCTACAGTTGTCCTTTTGACCATAAAATAGGATTACGTAGCAATTTTCCCCGCTAATTTAAGAACATAAACTGACATTCTGGTGGACAGCAAGGACCATAACGCAGCAGCCCCAGGTTTCTGTGGCTCTAAAGGATCCGTTTGCCACTCACCTGATGTACAAACACATCAACGGGGGGTTCGACCTGAGATCCTTCTCGGTTCGTCATAGACAGGAAGCCAAAACCCATCCGCACGTTAAACCACTTGCACACGCCACTGCCCTGGAAGGACCGCGAGTCTTCCTCGGTGTTCGGGCCTTCCTCTTCCTCGGTCTTCGCGCAGCCTCCTTTAAAAGGACAGAGCGGTGGAAACGTTATACGGCCTCCCAGACACTGAGACTTGCTATCTGTAAACGAGGAAAGGACAATTTAGAGTGTGACGTTTGTAAAGGTTTCGAGTCCCTGCAGTGCTCCAGCCCGCCTTGGTTTTGATGATGGAGCAAAACCACAGCGTCGCGTAAAACGGCTGCATGGCTGATGTTTCACGCGGGTGCGCAGCTACGCGCATCAACATTTAAAGAGAATGCAGAAGAGTATTTTTCTTTCAAAACGAGAACCACCCCCTCACCATGATTATCGACGCCGGGAGAAAAGAACCTGTGACCATCAAAGAAAACGGCTCTTTAAATTTGTGAAATTACTTCTTCCGCCCTATAATATGATCAGAGAAAGTAATAACACGCCACCAATATAAACGGCAACATTACACTATCGGACTGAGTTCTGATGAGAGAAACTACCGCTTTCTTAATGAGTAAATGCTCATTTAAACCATTTTTTATTCAGTGACCACCCATCAAATTAGCTTGGAACAAAAATACGTATTCCTGTACCATTAAAACGCCAAACAAACTATAACACATGCCGCAATAATTATTTAATATAATGGTAAACAAATGAAAAGCAATACAACAATAATCGAAACAACAAACCGCGTGCAAAAATAAATAAAATAGAGAGAAAGCGCAAATGAAAATGTAATACAACTACACGTTTCATTTTAAACAGGTAATCTGATTTTACGTTCTTTCATAGATCACACCAACCATAATTGCAAATATACATTTTCCCCACGTGATACATTAAACCGCCACTCTTCGTACAAACGATTAAAAGAATCAATTAAATAAACTTGCGGAAACGAAATTAATTTCGCTGTACAAATTGAACAAAACCACTGGCTTTCCATTTAAAACGAGAGTTTATCATTCCTCGCAGAGCTCGGCGATCACGTGCACATAAGCGTGTTTTGCAGATACATTTAATACGCAGGAATTCAGCAAAGTATCGACAGGTTTACATTAAACAAATCCGTACTTAACCTGTAAACGGCTGGTTGGAAACAGAGCCCATCTCGCTGTTTCCTCAAGAAAAAAATAACCCCAAGACGCAGAATCCGTCTACCCCCAGTGCTGAACGCAGCCCGTGTACTCCTGCGTTACTTTCCTGCCGAAGCCTTAGCAATCAAAAGGGGTCATTCGAGGGGGGGGAAGCGAAAGAGAGAAACAAACAAAGAGCCATGGCAAAATCTTTGCCCCAACAATATGAGGTGGGAGGGCCACGAGAGAGGATTTGCAGAAGAAACCCAAAATCTAAAAGACAATGCAAGGAAACCCAGCCCCCTAACCATTTCTTATTCCACCCCCTCCCCAAAAAAAAAAAGACCCAAACATCAAACAGCCCCAAACCATTGTAAATATTTCAGCCTATATACCTTCTGCCATAGTAGATTTCATCCAGGGTATCTCGGAAATTATCCAGATGTTCAGGCAATATTTTTCTATTTAGACTGAGATCCAGTTGCGCAAGGAAGCACGTTATAATCCCTGCTTCAGTGAGGTTTTTCAGTTGTTGGTCACTTGGCTTCTTCAAAAACTAACCCCCCCCCCACCACTACACGCACAAAAACACACTTACCTCTCCGCTACTACCCCCCACCTTTTTCGGTCAAGTCCACGTGATTCACAATTACAGTCTCCTCTCTGATAAATTACGCATTCCACAGAAGGGCCCAAATTCGGAAAGTGACCAATCACAGCCCGAGACCACCTAGCAGAGAAGAAAGGGCGAGCGACCACCCCTCCTTTGCTTCTCTATATATTAAATGACCATCGACCCCTACTTTGCGTTCAGCTAACATTAATGTAAATGTTCATTTAGTCGAGAACACTTACAGAATTAAACCTCGCCATTGCGCATTTCATGAAGTACCAAGTTCGGAAGGCAGCGAGGTGAAACCGTGTTATGCGTCTGCTTTTCGGTGTTTGACATTTTATCAAATTAGCTTGCTCTTATACAGAGGATGACATTCAATTTTAACCTGAACGTTTCCTGCATCCGTGTCAGAAAGACTACATCACAACCATTAACCAAAAGCATTTTCAAGTTAGGCTATTTTTGCTAGATGTTTATATATACTGTTATAATTGTTACATTTAATTACAAAATCACATCATCCACTATCTGCAGAAGATTTGCCGATTAAATATGCAGTTACAATGAACATGCAAGGCCATTGCATGCTTTATCTAAACTAGATGAAGGTAAAGTATATTTCTTTTCATTCTCAAGGCCTATTATTTTGTATGTATAATAAAATATACGCATAACAATAACTTTATTATTTTGAATTTTAATTAAATGTAATTAATATAGGTCTAATTAGTGAACCTACAGAGTACATGTCCTAAAAATCAAATACCCGGACGCAATTTTTCCTCCATTCATTTGCCTCCTATTGAGGGTATTTTAAAAGCTGCACAAAAGCCGATGAATCCAGCGATTCAATGGATCTCGGGCTTTTTCGCGGTTTTGCTGACAGATGCAGACGGCGAACGTGAGATCTTATGTGTCGATGTAGTTGTAGTGTGGGGGAGGGGGGAATGGCCGGCTAAATCGGATGTCACCAATTTTTTTTTTCGGTCTTTTGTCCCATTTCACATTCAGACACTCCATAAGATTCACCAAAATTAAATAAGTAAAACAATGATCTAAATGACGGTCGCAACAAACGCACCTATAATTATATAACACCATAAGAGTATGTAGAATATACTTAACAGTCTAGTCAACATTACAAAGTGTAAAGTATGCGCTTTATTGAGGCCAATAAGTGAAAAACCTGACCGCTCACATGAGGCAGGAATTTCACACGGCCTCCGCAACGAAACGCTGAGATTGGATATAGACGTCACCGCGCAACACAGTGCTCTTCAGATGGAAGAGGTGTCCCCGGTTATGGTGCCATTTCCTCGTGACATCATGCCCCCTTGTGGGTAATTCACGCCATGCTTCAAAGCTGCGGAGCAGTTGACGAATTTGGAAGTCTCGAGACGCTTAAGACAGCCTAACCGGATCTGGTCGCGAAATTCAGTTTGTTAAGGCTGCAGTGAGTTATATCACGGTATGCGCGATGTTCCCAAGCAACGTGCACAGAAGTGCAGCATTGACGCCCTAGAAACACCACAGAATGATCAGACGGAATGATCGGAAAGCTGCGGGATTTATGTCTTGATGCTGCTGCCGTAATGCTGCTTATAATGCAGCTCTCGAGTAATACGGGACATCATACACGTAAATAAAAGCCTGCATGTATACAGACAATCCTAATGTCATCATAAAATTTAAGGCAGAATATATTCTTACAGGCCTGCTTTTATTCTGATTCTTATATCACGACTCATATATACTGTGTTTATGTTGCCGAATATTATTTTTATACACATCTAAGCCATTAATGTGCCAAGGCCCGAAACCATGCTTATTTCGAGTCATTTTCAGGTACAGCACTTGGAAGATTATAAAATACACGTGTAATCAACACTCAATTAAAATGAATGAATGTTACATTGTAATTCACATTGATCACATTGTATGACACATGTGCCATGACTTTACGAGTAATTAACAAGCAAATTATGTGCTTGTTTATTTTATACGCGAAATATATTAAAATGTCACATTTAAATTTTCAAATTACAATACGTGTGCAGACTCAGACGCGTAAAGCAACGAAAATTTTAAACACGGAGATGATAAAAAAACAATTAAAAATAGTAATACATGAATGTATTAATTACATTTTTTTAATAAAATAAACGACCATCCATATATGTCGTCTGAGGTCACAGAATACAAAAGACGGCAATACTGACACATGCACGAAGGTTTCAAGTTGGTTAAATAAAAATATATCACGGTTTCCCGAATTCGTTCACTCTAAAAACTATACAGCCGTAGAAAATGCTTGGATTAATTTAATTAGTTTAGCTATTTTCAGATTTTCTCTAGTAAAACAGATTTTATGTTAATTTTTATTCTATATAGATACAAAGAAATGTTATTTAAACTTAGGATAAACGAAGAAAACGTATATATATGATTTAAGTTTCTTGAAAAGAGATTAGCCAGATTGGTCAGAACCGAAAATATCTGATAAAAAATAAAATGAACAAATAAATCGAAATACATTCATCAGTGGACTTTTGAGACGATTTGAAAAAATATTAAAATATATTGAAATTTATTAGAATCAAACATTAAAATAAAACGGATCTCTAGTTCTTCAAGTTCATCGGTCAATCAAAATACCACATCAGCAACAGGTCATTAGCTACAAAAACAATGCTCATTGATTCTAAAAAGGTGAGGTTTCTCGTTAGGCATAGCTTTCTTTGTGATAGCTTAAACAATCATGTTTTAAACGCAACCGCGTATAGGTTTTCCAGCCTGCATTAATTATTTTACAGTTACTATAAATTACATACAAACAAGGAGGTGCCGTTTTACTATAGCAAATGCAACTAAACTTTCGAGTTATAAGCGAAAAATGTTTCCCAAACATCGCTTGCGTTATTTTACATATGTCTTCGTTTTATTTTCTCTTACGCCGGAATCAGTCTCATACTGCATTGGTTACGTCACACACAGGCAACGAAGATTATATAATTTTATCAACAGAACCACGGCTGAAATCCCACAATAGATTTTAGGGAAATAGTTCTGAGATAAGATATTTATCGTTTTTTATACACAGCAGCACTACAAACGATCTTGGGACAGTTTCAAGACAGATGCTACAAAAAGTCGTGAATTTGATAAATAACCAAATGATGACCCTGCTATTTCAGTTGGTAGATGGCCTACCACTAATTTATTGTCATAGACCATTAAAACAAATTAGGTCGCCAATTCGTCGATTAAAGAAGGCACCTAATAGAAAAACTGCTAGTCAGATTATTGGGGAGTTGTGCTTTACTTCGCGATATATATTTTCATTCATCAAGATAAAAGAGATGAGATAAAAGAGATGACGTAGTCACCTGTTGCGGTGGACACCTAACAAAGGTTGGGGGCTTTCGGTTAGTCTGTCTGGGGTGCAGTGAAACAAGTCACTGAGATGACTTAATCCTTAAAACGAAAATCGCAATGAATGGAACCGGGCCTTTTTGTTGCTCATACAATAAACTCTTCTAGTGCGGCAGTTGCTATCCACAGACCATATGCGGTGCTCTGGTTTAGTCATCCTTCCTGAAACATGGTACTCAACTAACAACTTTGGAAAACACTCCCAAACACAAGTCTACAGTTAACGGTGTGGAGTGAGGAGAAACGTTGCTGGTTCGTCTTGTTTAATGACAAAACTGATGTATATCGCAGCTGTACTAACGCTACTGCAGTTGTTGCTGAAATAACAACAAAAACAATAACAGTAATAATAATAACGATGGCGCTAGTGCAGAAGCCTCATGTGGTAACTCCCAGCAAAAGCACTGAAACATTATACTAGGTGTTAGTGGTAATGAACCAAGCGTCCTGAGGGAAATGTTAGAGACCGCAATGCACAGATGGAATCTGTGGTCACGCACGCGAACTGTTGAACCTGAAATGGTTCAATGAATAGGGTCGTCTAATAATAGAAGCAAATGACAGTTGCGTAATCTACGGAAGTAGCTGTTTGGGTAACATTTATTCTTTGCTGGTTTATCCTCATCGTCGCTTACACATAGACACGAGACTACAGTGCACACATCCTGCACACATCTGATCAAACTCTACCCGAACAACTGTTTCATGGTGTTTTCAAAAAATAAATATGTGACTGTACAAAATAATCATATAGTGAATAATTACGTATCGCTAGATGGAATGTTCCACATTAAAATATTATTGTATGGAACTGGGTTTCTCGGCACCTTATTATATTTAACAATAGGATCTCGGACAGCGCGTACGTTGGTGGTAACTCCTATAATGAAAGTAGTCAGTAGACATGAAACTGTCTCTGATCAGTAAAGTCCAGCTTCGGCCTGTCACGCTGAAACAATCGATATCCAAGCAAACGTGTACACCTCCAGCACCGAAGTGCGGCGGGGGCGTCGCGAAGAACAACCTCCGACCGGTGCCTGGATAACACCCTACCTCACACTTCGTGTGCTTCGCGAGAGTCGGGAGGAACGATCGATATTTCGATCAGCTAAAACGTCGATAATCCGTTTTGATATCCATCTTTTGGCATCTTCCCACAGTCCTTTGCATCATAGTCTAGGGGGCTACGGACTGCGCTCATTTGGGCCGTATTTTTCGTAACCTTACGGTGGTTGAGCATTCTTTAAAAAGGTGGTACCGAGCTCATTGGGCTTCGTAGTGGGAAGACCCGTGAAATTCGTCCACCAACTGACCAGCAATATATAATCAACGGTTTGTCACAATTTATCCCCTCATAGACCTTCTGATAGGAAAGCGCTTTGGATAGAATTAACCCGCAGTGTTTAACTGCTCACTCTGTTCCCCAGCAACTAGTTTCAATGCAATTGATCCGCGGAGTGACGCTCCATCAGTCGATGCGCAACCCTCCGGCTTATTCTTACTGTCGCTTACATGCTGGTTCGGGAGTAAGGGAGACAGAAAAAAGCAGACACGAAATAGCCTACTGGAATGTCTTTCAGTATTTAGTGTCCCGTACTAGGAGCACATCTGGTCATCAGTTAGGCGTATTGTGTCCCAAGATTTGCTCACGCCAATATTATTCACTGAAGAATATAAATCTGATATCACAGATTGAAGCATTGTGTTCTAATGAATCAGTAGCGGTAATGATTCAGAGTAGCCTTTAGTTATAATTATTACTATTTATTCAATTACACACTCTCTTAAAAATGTTGCGCTAAATGTTGAGTTAAATGTTCGTCACACCACAGTAGGCTACTTTTCTTAGAGAGGAGTCGAATAAAATGTTCAGCCGCAATTTTGACGTTCGTGCAATTTCGGGATCCACGTCTCATCGACGTAAAGCATATGCTCCACATTTCGCGTGTTGCTTAATGCCATCCAGATTACATTACATTATATCTATGCATATG
This sequence comes from Hippopotamyrus pictus, assembly GCA_026781145.1. NCBI lineage: Eukaryota > Metazoa > Chordata > Actinopteri > Osteoglossiformes > Mormyridae > Hippopotamyrus > Hippopotamyrus pictus. The sequence continues at coordinate 24,190,083 of JAODLC010000140.1, read as the reverse complement.
GCATATACATCCCGACTCCTCTAAATCAATATTATGATTTAAGGTTTGAGACACAACTACAATTTGTGAGTGACAAGTTGAGATAACAAAAAATATAAAATTAAAAGAACAACGGACAAATCATAAACTGATCGATAGCCTAATATAATTTTCGTAACGCAAGACTGAGATATTGAAGCTGTCTGTACAGTTAAAAAAAATGACATTCTGTATAACGATAAAATTCTTGTTAAAATTTAAACACTTTCCTTGTCCAGGGCTCCCTCTATTGGTCACAATCGAAGTTGCATAAAATAAAAATGCTTCAAAAGATTAATTAGCACTCAGAACTCTGAAGCACTGTCACTTACTGATTGCATATTATAGTATATGTAAATATATTACACTGTTAAATTAACATGAATTATTTTGATTGTCACGATTGCTGTTCTTCCATTTTGCGTTTTGTGAAAGCATAATTTTTCGCGCTGCTGCGTAAGAACTGCTTAGCTGAAGCTTGGTGCCGGTGAGTCGCTTCACATGGCAGGGATGGAATTCCAGCCCATCAAAGAGCACTCTATCTCAGACAGAAGCAGTGCATAAGTTGTGAATAGCCCAATAAAGGATTTCATGATGAATTAATCATAAAAAAACTGAAATTAATTTTGTAGGGGGTCAGCCCACCCTACCGATGGGTCCATTTTGGTAGAGCTTGCCTGTTTGGGGGGCGGAAGACCCCTTTACTATCTTGCTACGTGCCTGATTGATAATAATCCCGTTATTTTACTACGTGGCTATGTGCCTGATCCCAGATTAATGCCCTCTGCTGGCTGGAATAGGCTATATGCGCCAGGCCCCTTACAACCCTGAAAAGAATATGCGATTGAAAGATCAATGGATGGATAGGTGGGTGAGTGGATGGATGCATGATGAATGAACAACAGGATGCAATGTTAGCAGATAGGATGTAGTGGTTTCAAAGGATTCATGTGTGAAGGACATGTTTTTTCTGGATGACTGCTTTGGTCAGACCCGTGACATCATATTGCTGGGGGAAATCGATTAATCTTTTCAGGCACTAACGGTTATGTGTACCTCTAAAACAATGGGCGTGATCAGCGGGGTTCAGGGGTGGCCATTCGTATGAATGATTGTCTTGGCAGTGACGCAAATTACCACATCCAAGTTGCTTGTGGTTTGTGAGGTGAGTGTGTCCTGTAGTGGACTGGCATTCTGTCGAGGCCGTTCCCCTGCCTTCTCCCTATGCCCGGGGTGTAGAGCCCGGAGGGACCAGGGGGTCACGTGACCCCCATATTTAATCTGGCTTCTTTCATCCCCCTCCCCCTCAAAAATAAATAAATAAACCTTTGCATTTAAATTATTAAATTGGGTTCCCCCCACCCAACATCAAACTCTCCTCTTTGTCCTATGCTGCCTGGAATATGCTACTGGACACTTAACCCGATATAGGATTATGTGTACAAAAAAAAAAAAACGGAAATACAGGAATGTAGTTTTTATCTTGATTATGCCACTAGGGGGCGCTCCGAGATTCCAAAATAACTGACAAACTAAAAACTGTTTACCTTTTAATTACAGGACATGACAACTTGCATCATCACGCTGTTAGGGGATCCTTGCCATTAATTTCTTAAATGATTAAGTTAGCGGTATAAACTGGAAAAATGATTTGCATAAAATAAATAAATGGAAAAAATTCAGGAACTGGACGCATGAAATTTAAGTTGGCAAAAGAAAAGCAAATGTGTTTCAGAAGATGAGCTGATGTACTGATGTTGAAATGCTTGCAAGAAAAGAAAGTGAAATATTATTTTTGAAAATTGCATTTCACAGCACAGGGACTATCATTTGCAATTTGGAACATTTACCCTAAAAAGACACTATACTCTTTATAATTCTATGACTTAAAAATGTTGGCATTTTCACTGTAGCCTAAAATGAGAATAAAAATCCGAATTAGTTTCTTCTCTTATATGTATCAGTTTATATTCGTCACTTGCTTTTAAAACGTATGACATTACAGACCCTAATAATCTGAAATATCCCAGCCATCTGGCACAAAACCTAACAAGTTGATCTGTTGAAGGCACATACATTATTGTGCAAAAGTCTCTGGCAGTCAAAGAAAATGATCAAAGCTATTTATGTGGGTATAAACAGTACATTTCCTCAGACAACAAAAAAAGAAATAAAACAATGAACAAAGAACATATGCAAATTTGCAATAATGCTATAAACAAGAATTTCTTCTGTTCTCCAAAACGTTTAAAGCTAATTAGTTAAATCACTTGGTGAGGTACTGATTTGCCAAATGTGATGTGCTACTGGTTAACTCAACATACAGGACTAGTTTGGATGGTTGCTGTAAATACTGGGTGACATGAGGAGATGGTTTGAAATGGCTAAGCTTACACATGCTGACAAACAGAACATCACAGTTTTAAAGCAAAATGAAGATCACTTAAACATCATTTTCTTTGATTGCTTAATACTATTGCACAGTACTGTATATTAAAGTCTCTACAGAAATCAGCATATTTGAATAAAGAATGAATCTGATTTTCTTAATAGGCTCTGGTTTTCCATTCCCTGGAATGATTAAAAAGGAGGTTCCTTCCTTAAAACACCTGACACTCATCTGAGGAAAATACCTTTCGACATTTGAAGTTACTCCAATAAGATCAGTCCCCTGTAGACTTAGACATCGAGGATTACATTTCTGCAGGGCTGACATTAGGCTGCTTGGGTTATCACGGGGAGAGGGCTGGACGAGTTTCAAAGCCAGATCGATGGCACAAGGCTTTCCAAGTCAATAAATGAGAAACCTCTCGCTTTGTCCTTCAGCTGACTGGGTTAAAGAGCTGTAGAAGTTTCTCTGATGACGCAGGTGAGCAAATGCCGACTGTGGAGCCGGCCGGGCGATTCCTGTTACTCTCTGCAAGGACACGCTGGTTGGGTGAAGTGTGGGGAGATTCTGCACCAAAGCTCCTTCTAGAAAGCTTCCATTGGATGTTGAACGAATGGAGACAGAGCCTTGATTTCTTACTGTTAAAACAATTTTCTTGCCAGGCAGAGCATAAGAACTACATAGTTTCCATAACAAAAGGTAAACAAGTCTTAGGCCTCATATATATTTATTTCATCCATCCACTTTTGATACATGGTCCAGTGCAGCGTCACAGGGGTCTAGACTCTAGAGCCTAAGTGTGCAAGGCAGGGAATAACCCAGGACAGGCAGCCAACCCATCACAGGACACACACACATTCACACAACTCAGCAACTCCAATGCACTTTAACATGTCTTTGGACTGGATCTCTGGGACCGGGGTTCGAGTCTCCACAATAGCTCCGTGTGTGGAGTTTGCATTTTCTCCCCATGTCATCGTGAGTGTTTTTTTCCCAGGTACTCCAATTTCATTCCACAGTCCAAAGATATGCTGAGCCTTATTGGAGTTACCCAATAATCTGCAAACTCCACAGATACCAGAGCAGAGACTCAAAGCCTAGCTCCAGAAGGAGGAGGCAACAGTGCTAACCACTGTACCAGCAGGTCAGCAACATATCTATCTCTTTGTATATTATATTACTAAATAAATTATTAACTAAGCGATGGACTGGCGTACCATCCAAGGTGTTGCCTGCCTAATGCCCAGCGATAGGCTCCAAGCTGGCGGCCATCCTGCACTGAATGAGCGGATAAAGAATAGGATGGATCAATTTTAAACAGACGAATAACCAGCATCAGCATGTGGAGGTGGGGGATTTCAGCATGAACCGTGTCCTTCACTTAAAGTGTGAGAGCAAACTTTCCCTGCTGCGTCGGCTCTGCCGTCAGGGAGATAGATACCACCTCCTGCCAGCTGTTTTCAGACACTACAGGTTTAGATGTTTCCTGTTGTGCATGAACATTTCTTAACACGTCCTGTGCTGGAGGATAGCTGGCTGGGAATGTTCCGGAAAAGAACACATCTGGTTTTCTGGCGGAGGTCGTCAACGCCCCGGTTAGGGAGCCGCAGATGCGGACTGGGGTGAGCATGACAGAAAGCAGCCTGCTGTGAAATGCTGAAAGGGGACTGACAAAGAAGTCTGCGGAACTTGAAAACTTTTTGTTCTAAACAGGTTATGGAGGTCATATCCATGCAGGACAATTATGAAAGCCACAATTGTGTCATAATAAATCATACATTTGTATTAATAGTAACACTACTACTTATTATAGTTAATTGCATTGGCTCAAGAAACTTGTATGTGTGGTGCAGTGGGTTAGGTTGCTGTTGCTGTAGCTGTAATGTGAAGGTCGCTAGTTTGAATCCCAAACTCAGCAAATGGATTTTTACCATCCGGCCCCTGAGAAAGGCCTCTAATCCCTGAAATGCTCCTGGGATTGTCTGACTGTGGCTTCTGACTTGTGTGTCGTCTTACATAAAAGCGACTAGTAAAAAGATGTGAAGCTTGTGAAGCCAAATAGGAGGTTACTTTCAGCTACCGACCCTCCTACCGAAACAGCACCCCCTGGTGGCCAGGTCTGCTGACAGAATGACGGGTGACAGTGGCGCCAAGCTGAGCTGAGCTGTCGCCAGGATGCAGGAGCTGATAAGACTGCCTCTCCGCCTGCCAACTCTCCCACACAAACCAGCATGTGGGGAGAAAAACAAGACTGGAGACCGGACCCACGTAAAGCCACCAGATGCTGAAAACCAAGAAAGCGAGCTGGCCAGATTCCTACAGCCATGGAGATGCACGAACGGTGTGGACCTACCTGGTGATGGATGACAAGGATGTTAGCAGGTTAACCTGATTCTGTCTGACCTGATCTTATCTGCTCTTATCTTAGTGAACGATAACAGGTCTAACCATTTTCCTGCTGTCATCCAGCTAGATGGAAGAAGTTGTGAAACATTTTTAGAGCAACTCCCTATGCCTTCCTGTGCCCCCCCTTGTTAAAATCCTGGTCCAGTGCAATTAAACGTAATTAATGTGCGAAAGCTCCTCCAAACTGCTTTAACCTCCCTCCCATCCAATCGGGCCCCCGATGCATTCTGCATTACATCATGTTGTAGTCGCTCTAAGCTGCAGAGGAGAATGTTAACCTGATTTGTTTCTGTAGCACTTACAGACACAGGTGAATAAACAACAAAAAAAATGAATTCGAGACTGACAGAAAGGACTTGTGGCAGTGATGCAGCCAGAGTGTGGGCTTGGAGGTACTTGGGCCGAAGTCCAGGGACTTCTGATGAAAAGGGGCGTCACCTAATTGATTAATAGATTTTTAACACCCCCCCCCATCCCCCCCCCCCAAGTCAACTACATTATTGCAGACCATGATCGGGAAGTCCGCTCCTGAGAATCCCCAAGCAGGACAGGAAAGTGGACACCCCCCCTCCCCTTGTTCAGCATTTGATTGTGTCACAGGTCTTGGGGGGTTGGGGTGGTTCCCTGGTGGCACTGAATCTTGCATGATGGCCATTTTAAGCCCACCCCCCACCCCAGATACCCTCAGTGTTCAATACATCCCCAGAAGCTTAGTGTGCAGAATATGAACACTAACATGTCAAGATCTTGTCCTTATTTAATAAAAATAATTTGCCATAAAACCTAGCTTAGTAGCATTAAGTTCGGACATCTCACTAAACATGACTGACAGCCATTGGGGAAAAATCCATATTCATAGCAACTTCTGTAAAGTGGCTCTTTGTATTTGGACAAACACTGTATACTAGCATAGTCGGTCTACACTGTTAAAGACCATGGAGGACGCATTTTCCGCGGTACAGATCGAATTGGTTGGGAAGAGTAATCTAGGCCAGCAGTGTTTATTAATTCTGCTGACATTAAATCCAAATCTTGGCCTGTTTATACATAAGATCTTTGTAGAAATACGAAAACATGACACTGAAAACCAGATTTTATTAGCGAAACATAATTGCACCAGTCTGGCTATTGGTTGTAAACATGAAGGCTCGAGTCAGATAAATGATGCCCGTATGCATACAAAGCTTTTAAACAAATAAGTATTTTATCTTGCTGTCGAAGCCGAGGGCATTTCGCCTTTGTCTCCGATATGGATAATGTAATAAGGACCGCCAGTGCTTCTTCTAGGGGCCTGATATTCCGGCGTAACGCGCACGCACTGTCGAATACAAGCCAGACTTCTCAAAGATGGTTATTTAAAAAAAAAAAAAAAATCACGGCACAGCCTATCCTACAGCACATGTGCCCACCTTGTCCATTATATCCTTTATAATTCAATATGAGATTTAAAGCATAAATAAAGCAAAGCATTACAACGCTGCTTTAAAAACAATCATTTGCCTTCTGTTGCTTAGAAACGAGCACAGAAATGTCCTTTTCAGAGGCAATGCATTAAAAACGTAAAGCGAACGGTCTTGCAGAATCGATGGGGACTAAATTGGTAGTGTTTTAACATCGGTTATGTTCATTCAGAGTTCTAAATTTAAGAAAACATATCATATAGCCCATTCCTTTTTAACAACAAATGAAGAAATGATCGTCATTTATTTTCAGTTTTATTGGCATATTTAAAGAAGTTAACAGCTTCAGCCGAACTTCGCCTGTGGCTTTCTGTTTTTTACGTGGCAGTTTAAAATGTATTGATTTATCATAGAATTGTGCTGGGCTCAGACCAAAGTTTAGAGAAAAAAGTCAGTAGGGCCATAGTAAACGCGCCCACAACTCACTGCGGTAAATAGCACAGGCCTACTGAATTGTTTGTTCAAATAATACACTTAATTTCAACATGATTTAAAGTTTTTATATTTTCCAATATACTTTGATATTATAAACTAATTACCTGTTGGACTTACACACTGAGTAACGAGTTTTTACTAAACCTGGTTCTCAATAATTATTTGGGCATTTTACACATTTCCCCGTGTATTTTATATAGTGTTTCCCTTTTAGATTTTAAAGACAAATATAGTTACATTAAAACAGGTTGCGATTCCGTAAAGTTTTTAGGCTACTTCATTGATGCTGGCTAACAAAATATCACTATTTACTTTTACCACGTTAATTACTTTATTAATTGCTTAGTCCTATGTTTGCTACTTTATTACTTTATATACTTTTACATCTTTTGATAGTATAGTGTTGAGTAAGGCACTAAGTTTACATTGTTTCAGTTAAATTCTACTGGCCCACTATGAGAATTCATGTAAATCAAAAAGGACCCTAAAATTAAAATCCTCGATTGGAACCAAAGCAAAATATCGTATTCGTACCAAAAACATTTCGGTTTCAAATAAAAACTTGCTAGCTATTCAAATGGACTGGTTCGTCTTGATAGCCTATACATACCGTACATGCTTTCAAGGAGATTCGGTCTAACACTCACACAAGTGTGTTGCCCTCCATTGTGTATTGACCAGGCAACATGCAAACTAATGTAGCCTAATATCTGCTAGAAAAGGGAAGAGAGTGAAATCCTTGTTCAAAGTATCAAATGCATTAAGCTCGAAAGCTTCTCAGATTCCAGAATAGCCGGCTGGCAAATAGACCAGACATCATCTTTTATTTAAATAAGGGCGAGCCAAAAAGACAAAGCAGTGAATAAATTACGGCGACTGTCTGTAAGTTTTTTTTTTTCTTTTAATATAAGACTCGCTGGTTGTTCGACGTCTCCTGGTGACCCCCCCCCCACACACAATATTCCCCAACGTCTGCAGACGGTGGCTTGCGGCGGCCGCCGCTCGGTGCAAAGTCACCTGCGAAGGTGACACTTTGTCATTTGCAAAGAAGCCCGAAGCGCTTTGAAGACGGTGTAACTTCATCCGAGTGACAGGTGGCAAGTCACTCCAGACGCACACCGAGTGAGCACTTGGGTGGAGACGGACATGTCCCAGAATATTTAATTTTCATTAGCGTGCGTTTAGACAATTTAAGAAAATAATTGGTCTTGGTCATGTGGAAAAGACCGGGGCGTGCTTGGTTTGCGTAAGTGTATTAGACTGAGCTGTCATAGGAAAATTGTAAGAAAGGATGAACAGACCAGAATGGAATAGACGTTTCCGATAGTAGGCCTTTTAAAGCATTCTCATCAGCACAAGTCGCGGAGTCTGATGCCAAATAAAAATTAAGAAAAATATAAATGTAGGCCTAATTTCTTGGCGGGCTACTTTTCAATTGAACTAATAGGCTATAAACATTCGTTCAAATTAATACGGAAGGATAGGCTACCCCATGTCAAAGCGTGTATAGGTCTACGTCGTTTAGTACTGGGCTAATCAATTTCACCAAAAATCACGGCATAAATGATCGGATCTTTTTGCAGACACCTGTTTATAACATCAAAATTCCACTTGGTCTTTCTTGGTCAGCGACACCTTATTCAACGCCATGTCATTTGCTCTTTCTCGCCTCTCGTCATGCTGTCAATGCATTCAATGTGACATAAATCTCTTGAACTATTGCGCTACGTGATTAACATAATGATACAGAGCAAGACTTAGCGGACCTTATCTGCGCGAACCTATAGTTGTGTCTAATCAATGCTGCATGACTTGCAGTTATTTCATTGATACTTTCACACTGCGCAACGTTTCTTTATGCATCAACAAAACAATTTTTAGCAATCATCCTGACCAGCCACCCCTCCTAAAAACAATCATGTCCTCGGTTTACAGCTGGTGCGTCGATGTAGATCGCAGTCGATAACCAACCACAGCTTCCGCGCGTGACTGACAGCGTGGACATGAATTATGAGGGGATAATAAAAAAATCTAATAAGTAATCTAAACCAACCAACACAACCCCCTGGACCCCTTAAATGGGTGGAGACCTCACCTACCCCCCCCCCAATGCTCAACCAAAAGTTATGCCCTTGACTGACAGTAATAAGCGACTCTCGGAGTCAAAGAAAGGCAAACACCAGAGTACAAAAATCAAATGTTACAGTTCAAAAACCAAAATATGACCGAAAGACTGGGTTCGGACAAAATTTAAGTCTAACTTATGTAGTTTGGTTATAACAATATTCATTTGAATAAGAGCGGGATAGTGTTGTGGGAGAAAGGCCAGGCCACTGTCAATAAGGTGACAAGGTAATAACAAGGTAAGGCCAATATACAGGGAACTGTGAGAACAAGTCAGGCACGGGGCAAAATACGGGGAAAAAAAACAAGAAAAGCATAGGCAGGCGTCTTCAAATAATATCAAGTTTACAATTAGGCTTGAGTTTGCTCTAAAATAGGCCTAAGTGTGCTATTTGGCTGCCTTCCACAACGTATTGCCAAAACGCTACATTTAACATAAATACCTACTTGTCTAACTGATAGATATTACACTGGAAACCCCGTTCACAGAGAATCGCCATAGGCGCTTTATCGGGGTTAAAGGACCGTTTTGGACCGAGTCCTCACCCCACGCCTCTCACTATCCCCCTTCCGTACAATCGCCGTACAATCAGCCTGCAAGGTGGATGAGCTCCGCCTCCGAAAAGTAGGAGAAAGGGTACAATAAAGACAAACATTCGGGATGCTGGGCGGATTGTGAGCATAATCATGTATATCAACACGACGATTTCGGAGAGCGCACGTAGACTGGGGGCGGGGGTGCGGGGTGGAAAGCCCGGATGAAGCCTTCGCTCTTCGTCGTGGCTCTCCGTCCACAAGGCAGCACAAGAGCTGGGAGAGAGCAGGCTGCTTGGAGCGGCACGGGCAAGGGGGCGATCCGCTGATGCTTCTCCGCTTTTGACAATTCAACAAATGGGAGCCCCCATCAATCCGCTGTGCAGAGTGATGGGATTGACTACCAGAAAGAACGACTCAGGAGGATTTGCAGGGGCAGTTTTTCCTCTAAGCGACTGAATCTGTTTTTCGCCCACGACTGTAAATGGTGGGCGCCGCTGCCGATGCTGGAACCGCTTTTTAAACTGGGGGATCGTCAAACGGAAATCCAGCTTTAGCTGACAAAGACACGTTTTCGGAGGCAGTTTCAGACCGTTCGGCGGAAAGGCGAAGCGGAATCGGTGTTCGGTCGTTAAAGTGTTTCGTCCGTTGAGCATCGATTAACTGTAGCAAGTTTGCGAGAGACTGGGCATATTCGTTATGTCTCTACTGGTGGCTGGTCCCAACAAAAATAAATACGATCAAATACCTTTACAGTATTTACAGTAAATGAAGTAAAAATAATATTATTCAGCGCAACTTCATTATTTTAAGTGAGAACATCCGTATGGTCATCAGGTCTTGGTGGAATCTTCATAGGGTCTTGATTGATATATTCCTTATAAATAGTGCTTTAATTAAATAAAACTAATTACCTTCACTCACACATATTGTGGGTCGTGTCTTGCTAATTAGCGTGTTTATACAGTATAACATTATTGCAGTTGGGAAAGAAGTATGCGTTACTTTCCGCAAACATGTAACAATTTTGTTTGAAATAAGTTTCGCATCAAGAGATTTCCGTTACATAAAATGGCGCAGAAATAGTGTTTATAGGCACCGATCGCGTCTGTTATGGAGTTTCAGATGGATGTATTTTGGTGGAGGTGGGAGAATAACTCGTATGCGTGAAGTGTGGTGCAGAATCGCCCATCTAACAGCAGCCCCTCTCTTCGGATCAGCAGGTCGGCAGAGAAAGAGTTTCGCGTGTAGCTCGGGCGGATGAACAACTCGGCTTTACTTTTTCCTAGTAGTGTAATTCAGTAATGGCCAGGTTCCGTAAGAAAGCCTGCGTGGCTCTTTTTCTGTTTACGCTGTTCATTTTCGGCACTATGATGGGTCTGAGAACACTGAAGCCCAGCGACGGCTTCTCTGACCTGGCCCCGGGGCTGGATCTCATGCCGATGGTCGGCGATAGGATGGAGCGGCGCTCGGCGTCCAAGGACGTGGTGGTCTCGCCGGGTCAGGTCGGCGCTGCAAGCAATACTAAAGTCGTCCTCCGCAATGCCGAACAGGAGAGAAGCTTATTCTACGACGTTCACATATTTTACTACGTGTGGTACGGAAACCCTCAGATCGATGGGAAATACATCCACTGGGACCACGTTCTCGTGCCACACTGGGACCCTAAGATTGCGGCCAGTTATCCGAAAGGACGCCACACGCCTCCGGAGGACATCGGCTCCAGTTTCTACCCAGAGCTGGGACCTTACAGCTCGAGGGACCCGGCCGTGCTGGAGTCGCACATGAAGCAGCTGGGAGCTGCGGCAGCAGGTACAGTATGAAGGTGCATTGGCGTTTCACGCTGATTTGATAAACATCCAAAAAGCGCAGTTATAAATCACGGGGACTAGAAAACAAGAGCGCTTCACGCGAGGTCCACCTACAAACGGGTCGATCCAGATCAAATTATAATGTAACTTTGACCGCTTAGTCGCTTGATGATGCTCTCTTAAGTGACACTATAATTATTTTATAGTTCGCCATATAGAACGAGCTAAGCGTTCAGATCCTTCACACTGTGATTCAGGACCCAGAGAGAGGACAGCTCCTGATATCTTATGACCAGTGAAAAGCAGGATGCTGAAGGAGTGTGGAATCACCATCAGCTTAGTTTGTATCAGAAAACTTATTTTCTTTTTGAAGTGAATCTAGTTACTTCTGTATTTTTGTTTATGCAAAGAAATTGTTTTCTAAAACCAGAGGATCTTGCATTCACACTAGTCGATGTTTTAAAGAAATGGTGAAGGTGACAATTATGGTGTTAAGCTCTGGTGCAAGGTAACCAGGGCAACTGCTCTAAGCTTTCCTGTTTGCCTTTGTGTACAAGGAGAGCTGTTTGGTGGGCATGAGGCTCTCGCACAAGGACACGTGTTCAGGACTGGCGGGACTGTACCTGAAGTAGGACTGATGACCACAATCTTAATCTGTGGCAACCACCCCCCTCCCCCCCATCCAAACCTATAACAGCTATAAAATTAAATCCTGAGTGAAACACTGTTTTCCTGTTTCTTACTCAGAGGGCTTTCTTTGCTTCTCTGAAGGTCTGCCCCAGAGATAACACCTTTAGCACAGGTATGGGGTAACTCAGGGGGGTATCTCAGGACAAAGAGGGCGAGTGATGTTTCCAGGACCCAGAGCGATGGACCCAGAGCCCTTGGCCTGTGCACTTGCAGCCATTGGCTCCATCGTCAAAGCCCGGCCCCGGCAGCAAGGGTGCGGCCAGTTTTCCGCACTAGGTGACAGATGGAGACCAGGAAGACACCCCTGGGAGCACAGGGTGAGGAAGAAGCCCAGTTAATCTGAGCAACTGGCACTGGCAGCCACAAAAAAAGAAAAAAAAAAAAAATCCGTAAGCTTCTGTAATGTGAGGGATTTGGGGGGGCTGGTGGCCCAGTCTGAGTGCTGGATGTGGTTTGACCAAGTGGGTGTCCGTCAGTACTTGTGTGCCCCTGTCCATCCTGCTGTAGCGTGCTGCTTACAGACCCCATTATCCCTGGAGAATTATGAACTGTTGTGCGTACCTGCTATGTTGAAAGGTGCCTCTGTGACAGTGACTGAAAACCTCTGTATATTAGCCTGTAAGGACTGTGAAGACGGTACGGGTGAAGTCAATGGCCAATCAATAGGTTAAATGATGCACTTCTCTGGCCCGGGTTGCCATCACACATTCTGCGGACACTGGAGCCGCCGTTCCTCTAGGAGGGTGAGGTCGAGGCTTTCTGACTTGGTGGGGTCTTGCCGCCATACAGGGGTTCTGGTGCTGTCCTGGTACCCGCCGGGGCTAGCAGACGACAACGGGGAGCCGATGGAGGACCTGGTACCTGCTATCATGGACGCGGCTCACAGACACAGCATTAAGGTAAGATTGAGAGGGGGGTGAGTTGTGGAGTGGGGGACAGAAATAGGTGGGATTCAATTCAATGTTAACCTGCGGCTCAGGATCAGACTGTCAGCCTGTAGCTCAGTATCAGACCATTATTCTGCAGCTCCGGTTCAGACCATTAGCCTGCAGCTCAGGATCAGACAATTAGCCTGGAGCTGAGGTTCAGATCATTAGCCTGCATCTCAGGATCAGATAATTAACCTGCAGTTCAGAATCAGTTGCTATGAGATGCAGAATTAGGCCATTCATTTGCAGCTCAGAATCAGTCCATCTATAGCTCAGGAGCATTGTTAACATGCAACTCGGATCAGAATTTTGTAAAACAATTTTTAGTTTTGTAGAAGAAACAACCTTGATTTCAGGAGCTGAGTATCAGTGGCAGGCCTGTTAATTAGCATCAACCTGCCATCTGAAGCAGGGCCAGGACTGCAGGGTGTCATACGCAGACAGGAGAGGCAGCCTCTGGATAATGTTTCATATATTTATCTGTCTGTGTAAAGGAAGTCAGTAACCCACTGTCTTTTTTTAGGACCAATGTGGCCTGCCTTTATCATGAATCCGAGAGGCCTGATAACCTATTTCCTGTGACTGTCTATGTCCTGTTTTCTGGCACCTTCTGGCCCTGGCGACGACATTAGCATTACTTGCTTCGTTGTTATATGCTAGGCATTAAGGTGTGTTACAGTAACGCACTGACCCTGGGTATCACGGTGTGTTACAGTAACGCACTGACCCTGGGCATCACAGTGTGTTACAGTAACGCGCTGACCCTGGGCATCACGGTGTGTTACAGTAATGTGCTGACCTTGGGGATCACAATGAGTTAGACTAATGCACTGACTCTGGGTGTCGCTGTTTCTTAGAGTAATGCACCAACACTGAGCATCACAATGAGTTAGAGTAACGCGCTGACCCTGGGAATCATGGTGTGTTAGAGTAATTCACTGACCATGGGAATCACGGTGTGTTAGAGTGTTACACTGACTCTGGGCATCATAGTGTGTTAGAGTAATGCACTGACCCTGGGCATCATGGTATGTTAGAGTTATGCACTGACCCTGGGCATCCTGGTGTGTTAGATTAATGCACTGACCCTGGGCATCCTGGTGTGTTAGAGTAACGCACTGACCCTGGGCATCCTGGTGTGTTAGAGTAACGCACTGACCCTGGGCATCCTGGTGTGTTAGAGTAACGCACT
>JAODLC010000140.1:24110620-24173174 GCA_026781145.1 Hippopotamyrus pictus | reverse complement strand
CCTTGGACTGGATTTGTACTTCCTGGACCTGAACTTCCCACCTCTATCCATCAGCATGACCTCTTGGTGATAAAATTTGCCAAGTGGGGGTGGGGGGGGGGGTTATCGATGACTCTGAGGGGGCTCCACGGGGCCTGAGTGGTGGCCGCAGAAGCTTGGCTGTTCTTGTAGCCCAACAACTACTGGGATACCATCCAGAGCATAGTGCTAACAATGCAAAAGTTGTGGGTTCAAATCCTAGGGAGCGTGTATAAATTTCAGACCTTCCCTCTACTGGATAAAAGCATGAGGCAAGATGAGGTCTTGTGTGCTACCTGACCAGGTCACATGGCACGCTGCTCGTAACCACGGCGATGCGGGAACACCTTCTCTCCACCGTGGGACCTCGACATGCCGACGCAGGGCCCTACGGCTGGCTCCTGTACACAAAGCCGCGGGTCTCAGATCACGCTGGGCTGAGTCGGATGAACAAACGCGCACGACGGGGCAGGATGCAAGTGCGCGGCTCACCTGCGGTTCAGCCTGACGCCCCTGATTACCGCAGGAAGTGCAGCCGCGTGCCCCTGCCTGCAGAGAGGATGCGTCTCAGGCGATGATTACCTTTCACCTGACCGGTAGGTGAGGCTTTGCCGCCTCTCACTGAGGACTTTTCACGCTCACACAGGCTTGCCGTTCTCTGCATCTCTTGTCGTGTCTATTCAGTTTTCTGAGTACGAGCTCATAGCTTGGTGGCTCAGTAGCGCTGTGACGTCACACCTCCAGGGTTCGAATTGGGCCCCCAGTTCTGTGAATTTGCAGTTTTCCCCAGGTACTTTAGCTGCATGTCACAGTCCAAAGGCGCTTCCTTTAGGTGAATCGGTGTCTCTACATTCCGGACCGAGCCGGAGCGTATGTTTGTGATGGATTCCCGCCCAGAACCTATTCCTGTGCTACCTGGCATAGGCTCCAGGCTCCAGGTAATCCGTCCATATTCCGACTGCTTCTCCTGGCGAAGCTTGTGACAAGGCTCTCCGTAAGTGGCATGAGAATCTGACAGACGGAACGCTTCCAGAGAGCCGCGAGGGGAACGTAAACATGGATCTCCTCCTGACATGCTCTGCGGACATGCGGACCCGAGACCGGCAGGGCGCCCTCCTGCTGTGTGCCGGACCCCATCTGCCCATGAGTCGGGCTCCCATCTTAGGCTTGTTTATTCCGGACACATTGAAGCAGCCCCACTGTCCATCACAGCCCCAGCCTCTGCAGTCTCGATCCATTGGCGCTCTTATCTCCCGCCGTTGCCGTGACACCCGGGAACCTCGTCTGTTGCCGAGCTCGCCGTTGCCTCAGCAACCCTTTATACACCACCCCCCTCCCTGTCACGCTCCCTCTTTTTCCCATTCCGGCGTGACCCCTCTGCTTCCCTGTGCAATGGAGCACCGCCGCTCCCCAGAACCAAGCAGGACCGGGCCGATGGACATAAAACAAGGCGGCTGGCGGACGCCAGGCCAAGGGACCTTAGTGCCTGCTCGGGTGGAAACACACCCTGGGGGCTACTATGAGACCGTGGGTCTTTAATGGGGGGGGGGGGGGGTCGTTAAGGCACTTTTTTCAAATGGGCGGCGGAATTGCCCAGCGATTTCTGAAGCGACAGTGCTTGGCAAGCCGCCATGTCTTGACCCTTAGTGAGGCTCGCTAATCGCTAACCACGGGCAAATGTCTGTAATTACAAAGGAAAGCGCTGGCACTCCGTTCCGAAGCTCGGACCCTTTATCTCGTCAAGAAGCTCTTTCCCGCTGCGGTTTATGGCTGCACCCCTCCCCTTCGCGCCCCCGCCGCTGTTCTCCCGGGACCGCCGTCTCGCCGCCATCCCTCATGTATAATACACTGCCGCGGTCAGTCAGCTGTCGGGAACAAGTTTGCCGCAGCCCTGTCTCCCGTCTTTGGGATACCGCCGCCGTTTGAATGTTCCTGGGAATTGAGAGCGTTTTAGTGCTTAAACTGAACACACTCTGCCAAAGGGATTTCACTCGCTAATGCAGATGGACGCGTTCACCGAAACTGCCAGTCCGTGTCTCTCTCCGGCAGAGAGAAAGGGAAGTGGCCCAAGCCTGGTGACCTCCTGGGGATCGGACAGGCCTCGGAAGCCGCGGTATGGGGGGCGGGTGCTTACAATTTAAGCCAAACTGCAGGTTGGCCTCTCAGCTACACAGCTGCACGGGGCAGATGCCTGACAGAGGACCCGCTTGATAGGACCTCGGACCTTGCAGTCAAGGTGACACCAACGATATCGTCAGCAACACAGTAACAGTAAAACGAGCCTTTTAGTATAAAAGAGGCTGCGTCTGTATCCGAGCACCAGTAACGCATCACCAGAACCCGTTTAAATCTGCTGCCGTGTTAAATCACGCCTGGGGCGGGAAGGGCCTGTCTAAAGGGTTTGTATAATGCGGCTTCCTGCCCCCTCCTAGTTGTTTGGGAGGGTGGAAACACATGAGACGGGTGGGGGTGGGGTAGGCAGAGGGGGGGAAACTGTAGATTCAATTAGACCTAATTACCTGCAATGGCTGCATAATGAGCGGCTAATGAGTCCAGGCTCCCGGGCTGCTGTGGACCGTGAGGAGCTATAAATTGAATGAAAAGGCCCGGTTTATACATTACAGTTTTCCTGGTTCTGACCGTAAGCACAAGGGTACTTTGGGGGGGGGGGTTGGTGGCATTCTTAATCTCAGTCCCAGACCCTAGTGTGATTTTCTTAATTGCTATGTTCCCTGCTGTCAGTGCTTTTATTTTAGATGTGTCTTAAAGACCTCGTAAAAGACCTCGTAATAACGAATGCACGCACTACTTACTGACGCACGTGAGAACATTGCAGAGCTTTGATGGTTTGTCAGCTTGAGGTACAGTACTATACCATATGTAGTTACTTTTATTACTATGGCGCTATTAGTGCTTTGACTTCCCTACGTTTGACTTAAATACAGACTTCGGGAATGGACCTTGTTCGTAACCCGGGTTTGCCTGTACGCGTCGCGTAATGGGTTTGCCAGCGATTTGTAGCCTGACCAGAGGCAGACATTTCAGGTCCAGAAAGTTAACATCCAAACCAGGATTTTGTTTCAACCGACCAGTTGAATATAAAGAGTCACAGTCACAGAGTACTGAACTGGCTGGTTGAAACAAAATCTTGGTCTGGATTTTTACTTTCTGGACCTGAAATGTCCGCCTCTGAGCCTGACGGATATCCGTCACCTGGCTGCAAAGAGGAACGAGATAAAATTGTACATGACAGATAAACAGCGAAAGTGTGATTGGTGTCTCAACAGGAAGGGAAGTGTGAAGATGTTGACACCCCATGTACAGTTGGTTTTGGATGATTAATTATTATTATTATTTCTTGTACTCGACCTGTAAGGCCTCTGGCACCCTGTATTCTCTCATTTTGAGTGGTTTGACCTGCTTGATTCCGAACGACCCTGTTTTTTGTGTGATTTCCTCCCACAGACTGATGATGTGTTTGCCTGAAATGTGCGAGTGCCCAGGGTAGAATGGCACCCTTCCAGAATGTTCCCCTGCTGCTTGGGACAGGCTCCAGGCTCGCCCTGACTCCATCCTGCATGGGCGGATGAATATGACAGCAGCTCATAACAGAGGTTGACCCACAGTCGTTCCTGGTTGTCTCCACAGGTGGCCTTCCACATCCAGCCTTACAAAGGACGGACGGACCACACCGTCCATGAGAACGTCAAGTACATCATCGACAAGTAGGTGCTTTGCACCCGAGACTGCGGGTAACGTTACTTTAACCTACCAGCCCCAAACTGATCAGGTGTGAGGGACTGCAATATCGACGGAGGCAGGTAGGAGGCAGTAAGTCCTCGGTCTGAGTGAAAGCCAGTGCCCGACTGTCCCACCGAAGTCCACACACACGTATCACTATGGAGAAGATATTGCCGGGGTACTCGTGTTTTTTTTTTCAGTTTTGGGGTGAGCTGCCCCTTTAACTAACATGACGTAGGTGTTGACCTGCAGGTGGTCCTTTCCATGCTAGGGGATTGGAAGCTACGCTCTAGTGGCATCTTGGCAGTTCTTTTTCGGTACTACATGGCAGAACGAGGAACACACACTCTGCTGCTTTTCTGAGCTTTGTTGATCTGTGGATAGCAGAAGTTCTATGCGGTCTATGCTGCAGGTAGAAATTATGTGTTTTATGTTTCATGGCCCCAAGGCCACTGTGACCAATGATTTATGGCTTAGCGGGGATCCTGGGTCTGCCCTTATTTCAAATCATGCTGAAGGTGCAGAGTCACTCTTATCTGTGCTTTTGGTTTGGGTATACAAGAGAATTAACCTTATTTTTTATTTCCAGAGGCTTTTAAGCCTCTAGATATGGGGGGGAAGTCTGTGGTTCCGCAGATTAGGATTCTGCACTTGTGACTGGAATGTCGCAGGTTCAAATCCCAGGGTCAGCAGAGTAATGTCATCATTGGGCCCTTGAGCAAGGCCCATAACTCTAGTTGATCCAGGGCCCTAACCCTGCTCCCTCATCCTCATTTGTACGTCGCTGTGGGAAAAAGTGTCTGCTAAACAATGTAGAAGTATTATGTCAAAGACATGAATGGTCCGATTTACCTGTCACCCTGTCCAGGTATGGGAATCATGGGGCCTTCTACCGATTCAAGACCAGCACAGGCAAGATCCTGCCCATGTTCTATATCTACGACTCGTACCTGACGACACCAGAATCCTGGGCCAACTTGCTGACTCCCTCGGGCTCACACAGCCTGAGGGGCGGGGCCTACGATGGGGTCTTCATTGGGCTTTTGGTGGAGGAGCGCCACAAGCATGACATCCTGGCCAGCGGCTTTGATGGCATGTACACCTACTTTGCCTCCAATGGCTTCTCCTTTGGCTCGTCTCACCAGAACTGGAAGGCAGCAAAGGCTTTCTGTGACAGCAACAACCTGCTATTTGTGCCCAGCGCCGGGCCGGGCTACATCGACACCAGCGTGCGGCCATGGAACAACCACAACACCCGCAACCGCGTCAACGGGCGCTACTACGAGACGGCCCTGCAGGCAGCGCTTTCTGTGCGGCCTGAGATTGTCACCATCACCTCCTTCAACGAGTGGCACGAGGGCACACAGATCGAGCGGGCTGTGCCCAAAAAGACGGTCTCTCGCCACTACCTGGACTACCAGCCCCACAGTCCCGACCTTTACTTAGAGATCACCCGCAAGTGGGCCGAGGAGTTCAACAAAGAGAAGGAGCAGTGGCTCATGTGAGGGTCGCCCCGCTGACGCACATATCACTGATAACCTCCGCCCACCTGGGCCTGGGTGTTCCTTCAAAACATGCTGATGTTCAAACTTCAGATCTCAGTCGATTGACGGACGTCGATTCACATGAGTTGTTGGGAGGTCGTTGGCGACATCCAGGAAAAAACCCATTCCTCCTTGGAAACTTCCTATTTGCACCAGATTATTCAGACATCCTCCATCTCTAAAACATGCCAAATCTGGGACTCAGCAGCTCCTGCTTGCCCAGTCTTTTCATGAATCAGAAGGTTCCAGACCAGAGACAAATTTTGCTCTTGTTCTGATCTTTTGGACCACACCTTGCACCCTGTGCTCTGCCAGAACCTTCCCTGGTTCCCTCCCTCCAGCTTCTGAAACAGCAGCTTTATACAGAGAAACCACTCTGTCTTGGTGAGCACCCACGCCCCCCCTGAATGGGGGTGGGGGACCACGTGACTAATACTCCATCCTGTCACACCTCTCATTCAATCCCAAAGAGTGAAACTGCAGAACAACGTACCCCCCTCAGCCACAGCTGCCCCCTCCCCCAGCATCGAATAAAATCTCTCTCCTGATACTTATTGAAACACTGCGCCACTCTCCACCACGTCAGCCTTGCTGCTCTGGAAACAACAGCTGGAATGAGGATACTTACATCTGTCATCAAGACGGAAACATATATGGCCTTGACCTCTGATCAGTATCTGTAAAAACCTCCAATCTAACCTCTATCACTGACACTATAAGTAATTCATTTGATTGCAAAGCAATCCCTGGAATCAATCTGCGCAGCCTGAAATGTGCAAGGTTTCTTTATTTGCTCCTGCAGGTAACAAACCACTTTCAGAATGCCAGATCACCCAGTCAGTCGTCTTCAGAGCAACGAACTTCTGTTTTTTTTCCCTCCTTCCAGGCAGAGACCTTAATTTTCACCTTCAGGTTAATCGTCAAGCAGACGCTTTTGTCAGAAAGTCAAGTACAAGTGAGCAAAGGCTTGGGTCAGTAAGCAGGGTCAGCCAACATCCCTGGGCAGTTGGGGTTAAGGGTCTTGCTCAAGGTCCCAGCGGTGATCTGATGACTCTGCTGGCCATGACCTTTCAAACATGGATATAGATTCTGGACTTGCCGAGCTACACCCCAGCCATTTGAGAATGACAGCCAGAGAAACAGGAAGCACCTTGCAACTCAGCCAGTCCCCATCAGTCTCTGCTGAATAGATGGACCAGAAAAAAGCAACAAACTCAATCACATTTAATTTGGATTTTTTTAGGTTTGAGTTAAAATTGACCCAGATCTTCAGGGGTGGGAGAACAATGCAGTGGATAGCTTTGGGGTGTTTAGGAAAGGTATTTGGAACATGCTGAACACACTATTTTTGCTTGTTAACGGGCAGATGGAGAGGATCGTTTTTCTGCTGGGTCACCTTTTGCAAAGGGGCAGGAAGCCTCAGTAGGAGTAATACAAGCTTTTGTCTGCAGTCCGCCATTCGTTCAGAGAGTCTGTGCCCTCAGTAGTACTCCTGGGTCCATTGATTCAGGCCGGTCAAGGAGACGGCAAGGTATGGTGATGTGGTGGGACAGAGGTGCCCGAGAATCGCAATCCATTACAAAAACAAAAAAAATAAATTTATTAAAAACAGTTTGGTTTACATCAGCCCAGACACTGTAATAAGAAACAGGCCACTGAGCTCCCTTGGGGATTCTGCTTAACAGAACATTCGTAACATGAACATCAGCTGAAACCAGCCAATCGCTGCTGCACTCAGCTGAAGGGGTGTGGCCTTTATGCTTTACAGGTTACTGACATCACACCCGACCAATGAGCCGCCAACTTACCCCCTGCATTTCCTGTCAGCTGGGAAAGCAAGTGGGTGGGTGGGGGTGGGGCAAAACCCATTATGAAAGAATACAAAAACAGCTGTAGATCACGTACAGTGGAATTGTCAACACAAAAATTTTTATACTTCAAGCTTTACGCAACACCGAAACTCAACAGACCTGAGATTGGTGATTTTGACACCACCAGAAATTAATCAAAACCGTATACCCCAGCTGACGAAGGAATGCACTCACACGTCATGGCTGACCCAGAATGAACAGCTCCCCCCTTGACCCCACCCACTTTCAAAGCCACACCCCCCAGTTCCACATCACGGTGGAAGCAAATGTCGGTTCAGTCAACCCCATCCCAATTCCTGTTCCACCTGATCAGTCCATATCTCTCCTCCAGGAGGGTGACGGTGGGGGAGAAGGCACTGCAAAAGATGGGGGGGGGGGGGGGGGCAGTTAGGAAAGGACAGATTTTAAAGTTTACACCATAAAAGTCCAAGCAGCGAGAATGCGGCTTTACACCACAGTAAATGCTACTGCGTTATTTTTACACTGATGACCAGATTAGTTACCCGTGGACTAGGGCAGCATATAAATGTAGCACATCCACATATTTTCAATCATTGCTGTCATCAGCGGGCACCAAAACGAAAGCCGTAATGCCCCACGCAGCCTGTGGAGCATGGAGATGGCCTCTTCCACTGACGAGTGCAGAAAGCAGCCAGGCGAGCGGAGAGCCTAGCAGCCCCCGGAGAGACTCCAGCTGCAGCCTGAGGAGGACCGGGCCTTCCTCAGGCACAGAGCGGCGCATCGGGGGCTTGCAGGAACATCCTACACAGCCCAGGCTTTCCCGATACTCACCAGCCCGGTCGTATGACGCAGTATTTGCCTGTGGCGGAGAGGTCGACCACGGTCGACCCCAGACGTGACTGTGGAGTCTGGTCCCCGATGGGGCCTCCGTCGACCACCAGGGCCAGCCTGGACCACAGCTCCTGAAACTCCTGCAGAGAGAATGAGATTGTGAGCAAAATGCTCCTCGGAGTTCTGCAAAATTCCCTGAGATCCCACCTGGAACAAAGCTGAATACATCAGGGGTATAGATTTAAGCAGAAAGGAGGTGACGGAGCAACAGCACTGAAAGGGTCTGACCTTTCGGGGGAGGGACACGACTGCCTAGCTTACAGACTAATCACACCAGTGTTTGGGCAGCTCAATAGCTCCAGAAGGAATGGGAACTGAACTCAAGGTCACCCCAGAGCATGGGATATGGAAC
Source organism: Hippopotamyrus pictus (assembly GCA_026781145.1). Classification (NCBI taxonomy): domain Eukaryota; kingdom Metazoa; phylum Chordata; class Actinopteri; order Osteoglossiformes; family Mormyridae; genus Hippopotamyrus; species Hippopotamyrus pictus. The sequence goes on along the minus strand of JAODLC010000140.1, from coordinate 24,164,796 downwards.
GGTGTGAACAAAATCGGGCCTGTACTGGAGCGCAAAAGCCTTAGTAAAAGACGCTTGATAGATATTCTTAAATTGGCAGAATCTTTTTATTAGTGTTTCCATGGCGAGCGAGAGTCACGCAAGCGATGTAAATAATGAATTTCTTTAAATAAAATTGCTCTTCCACTGTTGGGAATTGCGGTCACTCCCCCCCCCACCCCCACCTCCCCATCACATTCCAGGCTGTAGGAAATCTTTTGGACTCACGTGCACGGCGACGGTGCTGCTGTGGGAGCTGACGTTGGCACTGGTAAGTGCCAGGGGTTCGCCGCACATCTGGGACAGCCGGCGGATGAAGGCGTGGTCCGGGATGCGCACGCCAACCAGCTGAGGGGGGGGGGTCAAACATCAACTCAAAGCTGCGTCCACAACAATCTTCACAATGCACAAAGTCCCAGTTGGCTAATGAATCTGTACCAAAACTTAATTCAGTTTATTTTTAAGGCAATTTAATTCAAAAATTATGAGTCACTTAAGAGCAGTAACTGGCCCTGGGGTATCAGTGTCCCCAGAAGGGAAGGTAGAGGCTTACAGAAGTGAAGGGGTTGAGGTCCTGATTTAGCTTGTCAGATCTCTCCATGACCAGTGTCACTGGGCCGGGAAGCATGTCCCTCAGCAGGGCCTCAGGGACGGTCACCTTACAGTACCTGAAATACGCGAGCAAGTGCATTCTGAATACGGGGTCTGACAGGCTCAGCGCCGAACGGGAAATCGCCAAGCGGTGCGTCGCTGGTGTAGCGTGAAGCTGCTCGCGTTAAACAGCAACTGCAAACCTGTCCTCCAATCAACCAATAAAAATAACCGATTACCTGAATATTTGAAAACCCGACTCCACAAACAGGCATCTGCCCAGAAGCAAAGACTGGGCCTTCTACAAACAAAAAAGGCATCCAGTCATCCATCCATTTTCCAAACCGCTTATCCTTCTGGGTCGCAGGGGGTTCCGGAGTCTATCCCGGAAGCTACGGGCACGAGGCAGGGAACAACCCAGGATGGGGGGGCCAGCCCATCGCAGGGCACACTCACACACCATCCACTCACACATGCACACCTATGGGCAATTTAGTAACTCAAAAAATGCATGAAATAAATTTTAAAAGTAGTATTTTTTTTTTAAATTTAGCCATTTTAATTATTTGATTGAAGGCGAGCTGTCATTTTTGTTGGAACAGCATAAAAGCACCACATTTCCCATTTTATATAAAGATCAGCATACAACTTATGTTTGCAGATTCTACCAAAGAATTTTACATCAGTTTTCATTACTCTCTAAAATTGCAGAAACATACTGCATGAGGCACATGCTAATCCACCATCCCAGCTGCAGGCTGTTGGACCTACTTGTATACGTCTTCCACTTCGCCCACGCAGATAGCCAATGGCTTCCCACTGTGGCGTCCCTTGATGTCATACACCTTCCCGACGGCCTCCGAGTTCTGCGCCAGGCAGGCCAATCCATATATGGTGTCCGTCGGCACGGCGACCACTTGCCCCTCCTTCAAGGCCTGGACTGTAGTCTCCAGGATGCTCTCGGTATCTATGTGGCAACCAAACATTACAATTACAGCCCAGGAAACCTGCACTTCAAACACTACACCACACAGATAAAAACAGTTTTGCTGAACTATTGATTGGCCTGAATGGGTCGGTGCTAATCCAGTTACAAATACTAGAATTAGCAGGTCAGGGTTAAACAAGCATCAACGTCCACTTTAGACAATTAAAGAGTTTCAACGCCCTGAAATAAACTGGCAGTATTATTTAATACTAAGAAACCGCACGTCACACAAAGGCAGCAGTGGTGTTTCACACCTGCAGGGTTAGGGGTTCGATTCCCTCTGGCTGACTGTGTTGCTTGCACGCTCTTCCAGTATTTGTGTAGGTTACCGCCTAAGGGGTTGCTTGGGTAAACTGCCCTTAACATTGGAGGAGTTACGAAGAAAAATTGCACATAACATATGCAGTTTGGCTGCTGATAGTCTAGACACGGAAAGGACGTCTCCATTTGGTATTGCTGAGTAACAGCAGGTCAGTTCTCGCCATAGGAATGGAACACATGTCTCGATTGGAACATGATCGAGGTTCAGAATGGAACAAGATCGAGGTGCTTCCATAAGACGACGGAGGGACTTGAACCACGTTATTCCACGATACGTGGTTCAAGGAGGCTAACCTTAGCTGTAGTAATACTAACTTAGTGGTATAAGAGAAGCTTATCTCATCATTCGGGAGCATACTTAATCGTAATTAAACCAAACACCTAGTTTTGCGAAGGTTCAAAGCTATAAATATCACATAACACACAGATTAAAAGCGTGAGCTGGCAAATTACACATGCCGGAATGTCAGTGTACGTTTTAAGTGAGACGTATAGAAAATAGGACACATTTAATTTTTTGGTCGAGACCATTCTGTAGTACGCCAAAACGGCAGAAAATAGTTCCTAACAATTCGGATGTGTTAAAATTATTACATAATAGGTTAGTTATTAATTATTTCTATAAAATCGCTTTAAATTAACAATTAAAAATACATAGGTATTAGATTGCTGAATTAGAAGGGGATCAACACCTTGCTCACCTTCGGGACAGACCCCCTCTGGCAAAGGCCCGTTAAACGCTCGCGGCCCCAGGCACAGTACCCGGGTCCTCAGCTCCTTGCACATTACGGTTTTTTCCGTCTGTCGCTTCGTCCAGAAACGCTGAAGTCGCGAAGGTGTTGCAATGTTGGCGACGAACCGGACCAGACGCATGTAGAAGGCGCCCGGCGAAAAGGATCCATAAACCACGCTGTTTTCTGACGAAATCCATCGCAATGCACTTCCGGGTTTAATTTCTTAAAGGGACAGGAGGCCGTAACACGCGCATATTAAACGGCAAATATGCCGTTTCACAACATTAAAAATGTCAGAAATAGAGCTAGTAATGTAATCATCCATCTTCTTGATTAACTGAATTCATTTTGTAAATTAATTAAATAAATGCGGACAACTAATTGAACAGATTAGTTAAAATTTTCACAACCGATTGGCAATTACACACGCCAAATAAAAGGTGTGTCTGTGTAAGTCCGTGGGAAAAAAAAGAAATGGCATCCAATTCAGGTAACATACTAAAGCACAGAGTCTTGGGAAATATGCATTGTTCGTTTGTCTCAATAAATTTAAGTATAATAAATGGTTAGGTGAGACGGAGCTTGAGAAAAGTCAGCCGGCGTGCGACACCGACGCTCTGAAGAATGAGGTTTGTTCCGTATTTTATTTTACTTGTGGGAGACTGTTTAACTATTAAAAACGTGAATTAGCCCCACTAGATTAAGGGTCAAACATAAGGTATTATGCTTTTTGACTAGCTAATGAGGGACCTGACGTTTTTGGAACTGATAATGTCAGTTGTAAGCTGAAGCAGCCAGTGAGGAAATAAATACAAATTTACTAAGGCAATGGCTCCTCCCACTATAAGGTCAAGGGTCTGGTTCCCTACAAGCCAACAAGTTCAATGTTTGAAGACCCATCCCACTTTCTTGGGCGCCCTGAAACATCACACTCCTATAATCTGCTGCCTTTTTCTCAGCCTGCAGAACTGCTGAAAGATCTCAATGGGAGACTCTTCGAACTTCAGGAGAGGATAGACCTGTGCCACAAGCTGCTGGTGGACCTGAGGGCTCTGCGGGACGTCATGGCGGTGTGTTGGGGGGGGGGGCAGGTCTTTTGGAGTCCTTCCCACTATCTTTTTTGCACTTGTACAAATGGATTTTGCTTTTTTCCAGGCTAAAAATGATGGAAATGCAACATAAAGCACGTAGAAAGCAGATTCCAGAGAATACGCACCCCCCCCCCCCTCCCAAGAAGAAACCTTTTGTATTTGTTTTCATAGCAATAAAATGTGGGAAAACTGACAAGTCAAAGGATTTAATTAGTATTATATTGCTTTCAATTCCAAAAAGTTATATTTACTTAATACTTTATACAAAACAAGCATATAAGCAAACAAATTCTCACATTGTACATTCTTTTAAAATACAAATCCTTTACATGTTAAATTTAATCTCTCTTTGGGTTTTGGAGACACTCTTCCTTTGGAAGCATTAAAAATCCTATTCATTAACCCCAGGTGGCTCAAAAGAGCAGAACAAATCCAGTGTACCAATGTTACATTTTTTTTGTTTCCCCCCTAAGCTGGGACTAGACCTGGCCAAACCAGGAACTAGAGCATTTAATAAGGGGGCAGGGGGTCTCAAACCAGCCACATGATTTTATAGCATAGCTGGTAAAAGCCAGGCTTTTGAAGCAACAGTGTAACCATCAGATCTGTTCACGCCTAGTCTCCTGAAGGTCTGAGCCCCACCTGCAGGTAGGACGGCACCGTGCCCCTCCCCCAGGTAAAGTGAGTTTGAAAGAAACGTTAACACAAAGGCTGAAAAATTAGCTGTAAATGCCCTTCAAATTGGTGCACACAATGCTGAAGTAATGTGAGAATGGCAGGCTATGGAAAATGCTGACTACACATTTTAAGTCAATCCAGAGTTCCATGTTTATATATATATAAAAAAAGTTGTCTCAAGTGACTATTCTAATTCTTACAACAGAATTTCATTTTCACATCTAACATCTGCCCCCAAAGTAATGTTTGACAAAACAACTCAATGCATAAGGGAAACAAACTCTTTAAAGATTCAAATGCATGAAAGCTGAAATGCGCGCACACAGTCTGTTTTACATATTGCAATTAATTTGAATGAATGCATCAGCCATTTAAAATACATTTTTATGTATACTTGCCACTGCTTCCTCAGAAACTGACCATACCAAACACTCCCAAGATACATGCTGTCACTGAGTAATGAGCGCAAGCAACTGCTTCCGTAACAGGATGGGAAAGATTTGCAGCCTCGACTGTCCCATGCACACGGGACATTGGGACCGCCCCCTTGGGAATGCTGCTGGCCAATGAGACATTGCATAGCTTCTTTCCACATTTGGAAGCAATTGACCAAGACAGAATGGCCACAAAGGAAAAAAAAAAAACAGAAACCCAGAAGTGTCATACTGTTCCATTCCACATGCGAGTCTTTGACCATTCAGCTTTCCGATTCCAAGCTGGACTACTTCATGAAAAGATGACAAAGAACGTCATCTGTTAATTTCCTGTCCTCCGAGTTCATTAGCAAAATAAATTAACAGATGAAACTGATTTTACATGTGCATACTTCTAACACTTCCCATTCTTCCAAAACAAAGTGCTTATGATACCACAGAACACTAAGCTACTCTAAGAAGGTCCTTAAAAATCAAGATGGAAATCAAAGGCTATTAGCAGACACCCCACAATGCTTGGCCAGCAATGCCATGGGAACGCGGGGGCAGTCCTCCTGCCCAAAATCACAACCAATCACTGTGCCAACATGGGATATGAGGTCAGCAGCACACTGAATTGAGGTGCAAATGCCACCACCAGATACCTTCAGCCAAATTTAAAAGTAATTTTCATACATTGTTACTTCCACTTCAGAAAAACTGTTTAGGGGGGAAAAAAATCTGTGTAAAAAAAAAAAAAAAAAAGCCTAATTAAAGTTGCTCTTATGCAAATTCTTTTAACCAGAAATTTGTAAAACAGAATTAATGGAGCCACACAGAAATGGTAAAGACCGCTGGAGGAAGAGGGCTGGCTGTTCCAGCACACACTTCTTGTTTTGCTTCCCGGTCCTGCTCTCAAAGGCAACTGCAGAAACATCACAGATCAGATGACGTGTGTCTCCTTGGCACAAAAAAGAAATGAAAATTGCAGATGGCATGCACTTTGCCATCGCATGTTCCTGTGTTACTGTGCTGTGACCATACTGGGTAGGAGGGACGGGCAGGTAGGCAGACTGCAGAAAAGCGCCGTATTGATAAGCAGTTCAATCCTTCACGCTTCTTTTCATCCTATGGGGATTACTATGGCGACCACACAGGAACAGAGACCTACGCTACTCTACAAGACTCCTCCTCTGACTGACGTGAAACCACCTCCTCCCTCACCGCCCCCCTCAAAAGGCAAGACAAACCCGGTACCTTCCGTCTCCAAACCCAAAGTCTAAACATCTGACGTTATACAAAAATACAAATTCAGTAATCTAAAGGAAGGATATTATCAAATGTATTTACAGTATGATTAATTGCTCATTTCCCGAGGTTACAGCAGTGTTACATAAACGAGGACACTCAGTGCTGACCGGCTCGGTGGGAGGGGTCCTACCTAAATGGCTATTAGGTACTGTGGGACAAACAGGGAAAAAAAAACACACACTCGTGGACACTAGGGCGGGCTACTACAAAAACAGGCTGTCTAATTGCACCCCATTGAAACAAAAGCAGGAAAACTCAACTATTCTAGTTGTATCAGTCGCACTCAACTCTATCCCTGAGGGGTTGTTAAAACACACAGAATGTGTGAAGCTGATTGCCTGTGTCACATACTGGCAGCGAAGGGACTGGACCCAGCAGCAGGGCGGCGACAGACGACACCTGTGCTGCCTGTGAGTCACGGCCTGGGGGGGGTGGGGGGCAGCAGGGTTAAATCCAAGGCCGAAAACTATGTCTGTGGACCCCGAAAAGCTTCACTTAAAAAAACAGCAACAACAAAAACCATCAGTAACATCAAGGAAGGTGTGACATTCACCCCAATTCCATGTCTGTGCAGTAAATTTGAGGGGGTTTACAAAAGGGTGATGTCAGGACTTGGTCCACAAATATCAGGCAGAAGTCAAGACTAACCCCATGGAATCTGACAAGTAATTCTAATGGTAGAAATTAAACATTTGAATAAATTATCTAAAAAATTAAATATTAATTTAGTAATAGGCAATTGTTTGCAACATATAACTTTGAATCGGAGTTAAAAGGCAAGCAAGTTTGTTACAGGTTTTACAATCGATACGAACAGGAGTATAAAAGGTGGGGAAACAAAAGTTACTAGATTAACCTGGACTGTGATCACATCTTCCGGATGATACTAGTATTTCTAGTAAAAATTCTACACGATATTTTCAATCCCACAAGACATTTGGTGGGATCGCCTCTAGTCCCGCCCCACAGGACCACGTAGCGAATCACGTGCGAGACGCTGCTCAGAAACCTGTCCGACTATCCCAGCATGCAGTACATTCCGTTTATTCGGCAGACATCCGCTCGGCTCTGCATCCGGCAAAGCGAGGCAGACTGCTGGGACAAAAGCTGTCCTCCGCTCAGTGCGCTGGCTTCCCTTTCAGAGGTGACAGTAATTTAACATCTAGTTCAGCGTTGACTTAATCCTTAAGTGTAACTACAAGCGTACTTTTGGGAGTTAAGCTACAGTGAAGTACAATGCATATGTTTTTTTGTTAGGAAAATGCCACCTCAGCATTGCCAGTGTTTAGTGTTAGTTTTCAGGACACACATCAGGGATGCAGATCACACCAGAAGAGTACTATTCATGTGCACAGGTGAGCGGTATGGCTCCAGGCTGAGAGCGCCATATGATACCCAGAATGCACTGCACCCCGCGACGGCTTTCATTTGGCGAAGCCGCCCGCCTGTGTCCCGCCCCCGGAGAAGTCATCGGCCACGAGGAGCAGAGCCTCGATGGCGCTCATGCTCGCCGGTGTCTCGGGGCTCTGCAGGGACAGGAAGTCGGACACGTCCATGTTAATTAGGGCGTCGCCAGCGGTGTCCGGTGCCGCGGAGCTGCCCGGCTCTGGGGGAAAAGTCTGCGTGGGAGGGGCTGCGGGCGCCCCCCGCTGTGTCCCGCCCGGCACCGGGGCCTCAGTCCTCTGGCAGGGAGACGAGACCGATCGGTCCGAGCAGCACGCCAGGGATGAAGGCGGGGCCGTCGAAGGAACAGGTACAGTGGGAGGGGGAGGCGGGGCCGGCGGAGGGGGTGGGGGCTTGGCCGGGGCCAGATCTGTGGCCTTGGCGCTACCCTTGTCTTTGGAGTCCCTGCACGCACACTGGCACTGACAGGACTCCTCCTGCTTGATGATAATGACAGGAAGGCTCAGGCCAATTTGCTGCACGGAGCTGCCTGTGAAATGAGAGAGAGAGAGAGAGCAGATCTGAGCACTGAGCACAGGGCCACGCCCACCGGGAAAGGACACGCCCACTCAGCAGCAGCACACCCACCTGAATTCCCTCCTACTGGTATGGCTGTGGTGAAGAACACCTTTTCTACTTTTGTACCTTGATGCTGCTGGAACAGAAGATGGTGAAGATTAAAACAGACTAAAACGCACAAGTAAACAAATGCCTTGCATAAATAACTAGATCTGCTGGAGGCAAAGCTGGAGCCCCGAATCAATTTCTTTGCATGAAATATTTACATTTCATTAGATTTTGATATTTGATTTGGAGAATTCATTGGGGGCGGCCGTGTGTACCGGCGGCTCGGAGCTCTGCTGGGCATTGGTGGCGCTACTGAGGATCCACTGCAGGTTCTGGTCCGACATGACGATGCTGGGCTGCAGGAGGTTCTGGGTGGGGGCGATGGTGATGCTCGGGCTGGGCGTCAGCATGGGGTTGGCTGTCAAAGGCACGGTGTGCACTGCGGCTGGGACTGCCTCCGCCGCTGTCACCACTGGGGCGGCACCAGGGAGCAGGGCTGTCGGTGCAGCGCTGGGCTGGGTTTGGGCAGCTCCTTCCTGCTCCAGGAACTTAGCAGGGAGGGTCAGGTAGTGCTGGGAACCCTGCTGGCTGGGCCCCTCTGGCCCCTGGGTCATCCCCGGCAAAGGTGCAAAGGTCACTGGGGAGGGGCCCAGTGTGGTGGGGGCGGAGCTTGTGGCTTGGGAGGGAGCCAGGGAGGCAGTCTGCGGGGGGGCCTCCAAGACAGGGGTGTTCAAAGAGGAGGAGGAAGAGGATGAAGAAAAAGGCAGAGCCCCAGAAGCCATGGAGCCACCATCACCCACAGTGGTTGTGGGCAGGGCCGGCTCTTCTGAGCTGAAGGCCTCTGTGAGGTTATCTGCAGCGTGCAGACAGAAAGCAGGTTATGCGCCAAGCTGAGCTTCAGCCTGGGGGCGGCGGTCAGCATGACTTTCCCTACCTGGGGCCTGGGCCTCGTCCTGACTGACACTGTTTTCTGGACTCTGGAACATGAGCTCGAATATCCTCACAGGCGTGACGCTATTCAGATCCAGACCTTGAGACTGCGAGATGCACCGGAATAAAATCAGACGAGCTCCATCGCGATGGCATGTCACGGAGAGAGCCAACGGCCCAAGGCTTACTTACGTTCTGCAGGTTTTCTTTGAGCTCAGAGTCTGTGGAGAGCAGGCTCAGATCACTGAGGCAAAGAGAATGATTCGCATCCTGGAGAAAAAGAAATCCAGAAAAAGAATGAAAAATAAAAGTTTTACTTAGCAAACGTAAAATACAAATGTTAACCTTTCTGGAGGGAGCGGAGCCAATTAAGACTCGGGAAGGGAAATTCCCAAAGACCCCTCGGTGTGTTAACATGCCTCGATGTCCTCAGTCTGTACTAGAGGGTCATGGAGGTAAAGGGGGCTCTCAGAGGGGTGGGGTTACACACAGAGTACAAAAGCTGCTTGACCCTTTCAAAGGCTACACTGAGCATGCCTGTCGTTTGCCCAGCAGGCTGCAGCCTGAGGAAGGCCTTGCCTCAGAGAGTGAGTTGCTCAGCACGAAGTTGGGCCCCTTATCGTGGCCCCGGATGTGGCTCTTCAGGCTGTACTGGGAGCTGAAGGTCTTTTCGCAGCCGTCGCTGGGACAGAGGAATGGCTTCTCCCCTGGGGCACATACAGGCAGTCACATGATCAGTCACATGATCAGTCACATGAGCCTCTCAGGAAGCGGCATGTCTATCCTGTCTTTTTATACCGCCTCACGCAGGTCGGCAACGTCCAAAGCCTGTGAGGAGCTCATCCGCGGACTCAGAGCCAGCTGCCCTCCCAGTGCTGTTAAACAGCCTCGCTAGGGCGCCCCTCCCTGCTGACTCAGCGACATCGAAGAGGAGCCTCGACCGTTCGCTTCTTCCTTCCACGGCAGTGGCAAACTGAGGCTTACAAACGGGACAACATGGCTTTGGTGTCTCTGGGCAAAGCACAACCGTACACCCATACTGGCAGAGCTAAATGAACGCTTAACTCCTGCCCCGAATCTGTCAATATCAAGTAGAAAGAGGTATTTTAAGCATCACTCAGTGACATGGCAGTCCGACAGTTACCTGTGTGGGTCCGGACGTGGGTCTTCAGGTGGTGACTCGCGGCAAACGCCTTCCCGCAGCCGTCATGGTCACACCTGAAGGAGACGCAGAGAGTCATGAGTCAGGACCTGCTGTCCACATGGGCAGGGGAGGGAAAAGCAGGCGGCACACCGATAGCACGGGCCTGAGCAGTAACGGACATTTCAGCATGAGAGATCAGGAGGGTATTTATCTTTAGAGTAACTAAATACTCATGCACATGAACCAAAAAAAGCATATTAATGACTTCTGTGATTTTAAGTGGCCATGCTGGAAGAGTAGGGGAGCGGAGTACAAGGCCTGCACCCTGAGCATAGGCCATGATGTTCATTTGTATTTTCCCCCAGTACACTAAAGCAGACAATCCCCACGCAGCATGAGCCGCAAGCTGTTCTCGCTACAGCTGGCACTGACCGGAACGGCTTCTCCCCGGTGTGCGTGCGGATGTGCTTCCTCAGGTCGCTGAGTGTGGTAAAGTACTTGGTGCATCCTTCCGATTCACAGTTGAACGTCTTCCCCGTGTGCAGCCTCTGGTGTGCTTTCAGTCTGCAGATGCGCACGCACGCGCACACACACACACACACACACAGTGAGGTTAGAAACCGACTGTTGGGTAACCGAACAGCAGCAGGGTGAAGAGAGAGAGGTCAGAAAGGTGACAGACCCCAGACTGAATGGAAATCAGTGAACAGTAGGGATGTAACGATGAATTGCAAATCAGTTAAAAATCGATGTAAATGTGTGACGATTTAAAACTGGCTGATGTGTTAAATGAATCGCTACTTTAGGAGTAACTTCACGGTACTTTACTTAACAGAAAAACTGGTGTAATATTACATTTGATTTCACGACGTCAGTTTGACGTCAGATGTCACTCCGTATTCACGTCGACGTCGTACGTTAGTTTTTGGTTTTGACTGAACGCAGGATGGCGAGCGATTTTGAAATTGAGGACACACCCCCCGATTTTAAATCGGCAGTGTGGCAGCATTTTAGCTTTCCGGTAATCAGAAACGAAAATGAGGCGAGAAAAGCATAGACAAGACAAAAACTGTGCGCAAACATTGTAAAAGACTGATAACACACAAATAGCACAACGAACATGCTTCAGCATGTCCACCATCACCACAGTGAGCTCGGTTCACCACCACCAGAGCAAAGTTATTTAAAGGGCAAACCACGCTTAAAAAGCTACACATGCAAACGTTAGTTTATTTGGTAGCGCTTTATATTAAGTGCACCTTCATAATGCATTCATTATGCATTTATTGAACATTCAGTGCACCTTCATAATGCATTCGTAGAACATTCATAAGCAGCATGCAAATACACTTTAAGCTGTAAAGGGATGCTAGGATATAAAGGTATACATGCATGATGTTTATGAATGATTTCTGAATACTTAATGAATACATTATGAAGCTGTACTGAACGTTTTATGAATGCAATATAAAAGCATTATGAAGGTGCAGTTAATGTAAAGCATTACCTATTTATTTGAAGATTTTTTTTTTTGATTTGTTTTTTTTTTTTAAACGGTATTTTATTCAATTTCAGTTGCACTGTTAAGAAGGGGACACATTTTGCACAGTTTTGAAAGATAAAAGAATATTTAATAAATTTGTCTGCAGCTCATTCTGTTAAAAAAAATCATGAGAAAATCGTATCGTGAATCGTATCGAATCGTGAGTAGAGTGTATCGTTACATCCCTAGTGAACAGACAACCTTAGTTTCTCTTTCAGCCATTACAATACATTAACAAATGTCACAGACTGTTAAGCATACTACTGATATTAAAATATACAATACAAGGCATAAATACACTGCCCGGTCAAAAAAAATGTTGCCATTTGAATTTGTCGTTGGACCGCTTTTAGCTTTGATTATGGCGCTCATTTATCACGACATTGTTTCCACAGGCTTATGCAACATCTCACCCTTTACTTTTATCCAGATTTGCATTCATTTCTCACCAAAATCCTGTATTGACAAGTGAGTTGAACCACTCCATAAAGCCTCCTTCAGCACATCCCAAAGACCTTCAATGAGGTTAAGGTCATAACTCTGAGGTGACCAAGTCAGGCGTGAAAATGATTCCTCATGCTCCCTGAACCACTCTTTGACAATTCAAACCCAATGAATCTTGGCATTCTTGTCCTGGAATATGCCCATGTCAACAGGGAAGAAAAAAATCCATTGTTGATGGATGGAGGTGTAACCTGGCCATTCAGTAGATTCTGGTACTCAGCTGACTTCACTTTATTGCTGCATAACGTTGCTGGGCTGTAATAATGATCCAGCCAAGTATTTTCTCATATAAATTCAAATGGCGACTTTTTTTTGGCCGGGCAGTATATCATTTAATGTGTGTAACACCGGCCAGTGGTGATCGTGCATAAAGTTTTTCCTCTGTTAACCTTTCGAATTACGTATTTCTAATAAATTATCAATATTACATAACTGATTTCCAAAGCATCTACATTGAATCACAGCATAGATTTTTGCCTACCATGCAGGTGACACACAACCTTAGGGACTATAAATGACACAAAGAGGTGACAAAGAGTAGCCCATTCCACTCCAGTGGTAGCCCACCTGTACAGCGTGTTGAAGGCCTTTTCGCAGCCCTGCACATCACACTCGAAGGGCTTCTCCTTGGTGTGCACGCGCACGTGGATCTTCAGGCTGTAGGAGGTGAGGAAGGCCTTCCCGCAGCCCTGCTGGTTGCACACGAAGGTGTACTCGCCGCGGTGCGTTTTCTGGTGTGTGCGTAGGTTGCCCGCTGTGCTATAGGTCCGAGTGCAGCCCTCGAACATGCACTGGTACCTCTTCACCTGGGGGAGGGGGTTTATGAACATTTAGCACGGGCTTTATTGACTGTCCTTCGTGAGCCCGGCCTGCAGGATAATTGGGCCCGGAATGTTCTATGGCTTGAGGCCCACATCTTGCACAATAAGATCCATTATGAAAAACGAGAGGCGGTTTATATAAAGTTGGCATTTAAAGCCAAGCATTTATATAGGCCGAAATGTTGTACAGGTTAAAAAGCTCAAAGATGATGTATTAACTGATGTTCAAGACATTTAATGTTGACAACTTCATGCTTCGGCTTACAAGAAAAAAAAAAAAACCTAGGGCTAAAAATGGGTTGCTTACAGAGGAAGCAACAGTGGGAGAATGTGGGCCTCAACACACATGACCAGTGTGGAAACACTTGCGGGTGACTCTGCACTAAAGAAGAAGCGAAGGGTGTTGTCTGAAGCTTGCTGCAGTAATCGATTCAAAGAGAGTGTGTCTGGAAGGAGCTCCACCCCAATAAGCTTCTCAACCACTGTATACTATTTTGATTTAAACATTTCATGATGCCAATTCATATTAAGGCCATTGAAAGTTCCATATTAACTACACAGCCAAAAACAAGAATATTGTTAACTCCTGGGGGAAACTAAAGTTAGTCAGTACGGTGACCGTAATCCCCCCGCCTGTGTGACACAGCCCTGTCAATCATGGAGGGCAGCTGAGCAGATGCTGCGGCTGGGCCTGAGGCAGAGAGCAGAGTGATTAGGTGAGAGGGGGAGGACTGTGGGAAAGAGGAAGTAGGTTATGTGCCCGTTGCTGTTTCAGATCAACCACAAAGCCAACGGGATTGGTAGCTTGTCCCCCATACTCACTCCACACAGGGGACAAACACAATAAGTCGCCATGATTTAACATGAGCCTGTGTCAGTTTCTGAAAATGCACCAGGAAATCCTACTAAGCCAACCTTACAGTGATGTCAAACAATGCACTCTTAAGTGGCAGGGAGCACCTAGCAGAAAACACCTGATTATCTCACCACAAATTACAAGGAAACCAAAAAGTACATAAAGGATAAAGACAAACAGAAGCTGTGGGAGGTGAAGAGTGGACAACTGACAAAGCCAAGCAATTGTGTACTTCATAAAACGTTTCCTACACTGATTCAATAAAAGCAAGCTAAACTGACAGCACCGGCCAGTTGACCTTATGCTACCTGTCCTGACAGATCATAGTAAATTAACAGTGAATAACAAAGTAACAGTAAATATGCAAAATGCCAGACCATGTCTGCTAGACAGCTGCTTTAAGTAAAAAAAAGAAAGCTTCAATGGGCAGCCCTGGAATGTGGACTGCATACTGATTGATGAGGGCATGCTCTCCATCATGCTCAACAGGCATCCAGTGTGACTGTTTCACTTGGACGTCAGTCCGCTGATTAATCTGCAACCAAGGTGATGATACACAGGAGGCGCACAAAAGTTCCTCATGGCTCCATCTGTGGACCACAAGCCATGTAGAAACATCAGAAATGGTAAGAAGCCTCAGATTAAATATGCTGGACTCCCTTTCCTAGTAGTCAGCAAAAACAACAGGCAGAGTCTCTCTGCGACTATCAATTCTGTACCAGTTCAAGGGGAAAGTTAAAGATAAAGGACGTATTAAATAAATCTTCAGTTGATATATTCCTAATATATTACAATATGCATTTTAAAAGAATAGGTATTCTTACATAAGAGAACATCAAATGAGTCACTGTTATGTCAGTCTTTAAGATTGACATTCCGTGCTGCTCTGCATATGATGAGATACTACTGGACCTATGTGTCCTTTGTGTTGGTTCCAGTTAGCATTTATTTTCCGGCAATCCTGGACCATTTTCAAGGATTTTAAAATTAAAAATTAAAATTCATAAAAAAAAACGAATTAATCAAATATGGATTCCTGCTGTGTCTGTATCTAGCAGCATTACAACATTCTGCATTATGTTTTACAGGTAGCCAGTACAGAAAGCAAAGAGCTCCAATTGTACAGCCATGATATCCAATTAACAAAACAGTAGTATTGTTGATGCAATTGTAAGACACTACTGCGGAGTGCCTTGTACTGATGTAACTGCTGATAAATCTAGGAGGATTAATTTAATAATCAAACTATGCAAAGAGTCCATTGAGTTCCCTCTTTAAATCAGCCATGGTCAACTGCTTACATCACTCCTCTGCTTCTACCAAGAGCTGTTACGCAGATAAGTCTCTGAGAACAAAATATCACTTGACATTTGGGGACGAGTCAGATTCGAATGCAGACAATCTGTAAACTACAGACTGTGAAGCACATTTTATTTGTTTTTTCCCCATACTAAGATCTGTGCACTGAATTGACAGCGTTTCACCATTTCAAACGTGTCAATGTTTTGTTTACTTCTCCCTCTATCCGGAGATGAGCTTCCCCGTTCGGCTGCCTCCTTCACAAAGCCAGCATGGGATAGATACCAGCGCTCATTCCCACCTCAGGCAAAGAGATAAAGGTCAAAGGTCTTAAAAGGTCACCAAAAAGAGCCTTTCCTAGATACGAACACGTGGAGTGGATGCATTTTGAGACGTCAGATGCTCTGAGTGTGGATTGAGATGTATCACATGAGCTCACGTGGTACATATGGCCTTGGGGCAACCATATCCATTTCAAAAAATGTGTTACATTCATAGTGAAAACAGCATTTCCTCTTATTTCTAGGTCACTGTTAGGTGAGGTGATAGGCTGTTGTCATGGCGTAGTTCTTTTTTTGGGGGGGGGCATGAAGCAGAAAGGCTGTTACAAGGAGCTCTAACATTACACAGCAGAGGACAAAGACACAAACATCACCTTCTGAACAGAGACACGATACAGCAAAGCAGCCTATTAACTATTCCTATTGCAGATCTGACAGCTCCTTTTACGCCGTTATCCGCAACGCCTCCTTCTACGTGCCAGGAAAAGAGGCCCATGACGGGCACAGTCATCCAGCACTGCGCAGTCTACTTGGTCTCTGCTCAAAGAGACTCCTCAGAGCCACAAGACAGAGCAAACAACGCGTCTCAGTTGCCCAGATAATCAAGACAGCATGGATTCAGAATAATTACTCTGCACTCGCCGTGCTAGTCTAATTACTGTTGCCAAACCAGTCTGTATTTAGCTTGAACACCTACAACTACACCATGTTTGAAATGCTCCATAAAGCTAATTGGAGAAACTTGCTTCAAACAACAACTCCCTCTTGCTCACAAACGTTTTACATTCCAGCATCATGTTGGCAGTTACTGCCAACAAATCATTTCTTGTTTCCTGCCTAAGATTTGTTAAACTTCTCACTGCCCCATAGCTTAAGCTCCTTACCCACTGAGATAACAGTCCCACAACTTTCGTGCAAAGCTAAACTATTTGATTTGTTTGAAAGTAACAAAGCAACACATTTTGGAAAACCATCTGACCCAGCTTTACTTATTGGCAGGCATGTGAATTGCCTTCCTGGCAGTGATGCGATATATCCGACGTGACGCAAGACCACAGTCCTGGTTCTTACAAAACAATGCAATGGCGTGTAAGCAGGGGAAGGGTTGGCATCCTAAAATCTGTGCTAACACAGGAAGAAGCTCTCTGTCCAGGGGTCTTCCTCTGCCAAGCAGGTCAAAGGCTCCAGACCAGAATACAGGGCAGTCGCTGCATTCCCATGCTGGGGTTTGACTGAAAAGCCCACCCTGGAAGTAGGTAGTCATTATATAAACATTAATGAAGGGAGCGGTAGGGAAGGTTATCAGTCAAAAATGAACCAAGGCTTGATGTGACATTCGGACCAGAATGCCAGGTCATTAATCAGCACTACAGCTGAGATATTTACAAAAAAAATGTCATGTTAAGTATTTTATTCTGCAAACACTAATCTGGCCATGTCTACACAGCAGCTACATCTTTCAGTGCAAGCTAGAGGGAATCCTGCACCTTTGTTTCATGCCAATCACTGCGACTAAAGCAAACTCCTTCCCTCTGGACAAAAAGAGCACCACAGAAATCCATCAGACAGATGGGGGGGGGGGGGCATCGCAGCACAGGTTTAAACCACAAACGTCCAGAACTCCTCAGTCTGCTTTTGGAACATATGCCCACAACAAGTGAGGCTTCCGAAAGCTCCTGCTACACCTATATTTGCTATATTAGGTAATGAACCAAGAAGTGGGGATTACCTCTCTTTGCTTGGTTTCTGGACATTCTGAGTGCAGGGTAAGAGTGGCCCCTTCGATGTTCCGTGGCATAGGAGTAGACCCGGGGTTGATGATGAACTGGATCTGGTCTGGCGAGATGGTGTGGTGGACATAGCCCTGTGACATGCCATCGGGGTCCACCATGAAGGCCAGGCTGGCCTCCTCGTCGCCGTCGGCCAGCAGAGCCATGTTGTCACACTGGCCATCATCCTCGCCTTCCTCGTCCAGGTTGATGGGGTCCTGCTCAATGAGCACGGTGGTGCGGTCGTAAATGCGCCGCGAAGGGGAAGAGGACGATGGCGGCATCAGGCCATCTTTGTCGAAGTCCACCATTTTGTCATCGTCCTCCTCCTGGGTCAGATTCCCCGTCTCCCCTTTGAAGTACATGGCCTCCTTGTCAGGGCCATTTTCGCCCATGGTGGTGCACGGCGTGATCACGCCCTCTCTGTTGACGGTGCACTGCAGTGCCCTGCAGAGATGGGAGTGGGAGTCAGTTTTAGAATGGACAGCCACACCGCTCTCTGAATGAGGCACTGGTCTCTTAGGCGGCTCCCTTTCAAACACGCATTTTTGAACACTGAGCTTCTTTCAGAATTATACAAAGTGAAGACAATATTTTCAACCAACTGAATATAAACACGCTTCTGCAAGATTTTAAACTACTGATACTTGGTGAATGAAATATTACAGCCATGTTTAACAACTACACAAAGAACGAAAGATTTTAGGATTAGCTGATCTGTAAAATGCCTTCTGGTTTCTACTCTTTGTGATGCTTTCTGTCGGTAAGAAACTACTGAAGCAGCAGAAAGGAGTGAAACCACAGCCGACAACTGAACAAGGGAGTTTCAGAGATTCCAACAGTAACTGAGCTTTAAACAAGGAAAACAAAAGAGATGCAAGACTATTATTGTGCACATATTTTTGTCTCTTGAATGAGCATTGATCATTAACAACCTCAAGAATCCTGTTTCCAATACACTGTTTCCACCTGTATGTTAAAAGAGATGCCAGATATTACCCTTGGTTTTACTACTTGCAACTTACACTGACTAATGAAAAGGCAAGCAGCCAGACTTTCAGCAAAGCACATGCAAGGTAAGTGGAAGAATGACAACATACTATTTTCAGCTAGTGTCAAGCATCATGCACAGGTTACGAAAACAAAATAGCTGTGGCATGGCACCACCGTCCATAATGGGGATCAGAAGGCTGACGTCCACATGGTTACTCGTGTTACATTCATTAACTGAATGAGTGAGAGCAAAATTCCATACACCAATCATTAACTAAAAAAAAAACAACAATTTCATCATCTACACACATACACATACATACACTTGTCTGCAGAATGGAAAATATAATGCATAACATGCCTGTGGTACTCAGGGGCAGATTAAGGTGTACAGAGGCCCCTAGGCTACAGTACAGTCTGTGGGCCCCCCAACCCCGCCCCTCTATTTTTTTAACTGGCCAATGGGAGCCCCCTTGAAGGCTGGCACACGTGGGGCCCCTAGGCTTAAGCCATATCTAGCCTGTGCGTTAATCCGCCCCTGGTGTTACTTCACATGAATACAGAAATGGATTTAGAAAGTTAATTTTAAAAAATCAAGAAGCAAGCTCCGTGTGATATAAATCAGGTAGAATATGCTGAAAACATTTTTACACTAGTTAATGCATTGTGCCAATTCTGTTATAGCAAGAGTCAATATATTTTAAATAAACTAAGACGTTGTGTAACCCTGGGCAATTCAAACTGCTTCTCAAGGTTGAATTTGCTACTCTGTTTGAAAATAATATTTCTTTGTTTGCCTTTAAGAAGAAAACAAATGGCTAGACCATTAGGACAAAATTCAGGAAGAAACAGCATACTGATCCATTTTCATAAGGATTAAGGAGCACAAATATTTTTACTATTATGGAGTAGAAACAAGAAGGTAAGTAACATTTTTGTCACAAAAGCATTCAACAAATAGTTTGAGTACTATCAATAAAGAAAAACAAACAATTTAATCAATATCTTTTGGGTGGTGAAATAATTCAGTGCCTGAGTGTGAGGGATATCAACATTTTTATGGCATATGAAAAATATTTTTCATACTGGCAGCCAAGTAGCAGCTAATTAACTAAGAGTTCACCATGTTCCCAAAGGACTGGGTGTGAGAAGCATCTACTGATCATAACCATGGTCAGAAAATCTGCATTTATTACTCTCTGCATTATGGTGAGCACATCTGCCACGAAGCATATACATAAAACATCTGTGACATGGTGAAATGTCCTATAGCCACTGAAAACGGCAGTCCATGGATTTTCAGGAAGCTCATTCCGTGCTGTCCGATCTACAAAACCCAATCGATACAAAATATAGAGCTCAAGTTTGATACATTCCCAAAAACGACATTGGAAGTTAGTGAGCGACAAAACGTCAAAATAAAAGTTCGCTTTAAACGACTGAATGTCATGGCATGATGAACGGACGGTGCATTGTTACATACGGGAGCTAGCCTATGTTTAGGCATTAATGTAACGGACAGGCCCGTTACTATCTATACAACAAATTACAAAATGTATAATATTCTAGTTATAGTATATTGCCAATAAGGCAAAATCGATTAACATGTCTGTTTTTACAAACGTGCGCCTATAAAATTATCCACTGATTTACATGCAGATTAAAATATGATTTTAAAATACTTTTATTGTTATTCGAGATACAACCTGTCACTTTGCTTTATGCTGTCCACTGAACTCTAATCTCTGGAAGATGTACATAACGCACAGATTTTACGCTGAAAAAATGACTAAAGAAGGGATGACACTTAAAAACAACACATTCAGAAGCTCTTGATGGGGACTAGTCTAGGGGGTTGACAGGACTAAGCTAAACCCGAAGGTATTTGGCTATGACAGGATCTAGCTGTGACATGCCGCTTTCCACCTCCTCGGCGGCTATGACCCAGCTAGCACTCGCCGAAATATCCTATAAGGATAATCACCATCATGGACAACACCAAGCTGAAACTAATTATCTAAATAAAGAGGGAAACTTGCGGGAAAATTATTAGTAATGCGCTGCTGACTAACCTAGCCGCTAGTTAGCAAGTTAGCGGCTTGGCTTGATTTTTGACAGAAAACAGTTAATTTAACTAGCAACTATACGGTACCTGCCGAGTTGGGCTACTAGATGTTTACACCGTTTAGGATAACCTAGTACTACTAACAGACATCCACCATGACTAGTTCTTTTGGCTCAATACAAACCATATACAACTAGCATAGCCACCAACTGTCACTGCCAACATAACGTGACCAGCTAACTAGTCACCCAGTAGAGGCCAAACGTTTATTAACCATAATCTAAAACTCGCCGAAGTACAAATTTTAACGGGCATCCAAATGATTCAGTTGGTTAGTTTTTAACTAGCAGCAGCGGACTCTTTTAGACGCATCTAGCTTAACGGCCAGTTCGCGACAGCAAAGAGCACCAACTCTTGTCAAAAAACAGTAAATTAAAACAAACCAAAAACGCAGGTAATGTCTACCGAAAACTAGACACGCTCACGGCAGTACTTAGGCAATGTTATACGAGGAAAGAGAATTACCGGTGGAGAAACGACGCCGACTCGCTGCGAATTTCGGGTTGCTAGCACTTTCTCCTCTTCCCCTCCCCAGCGCTACCATGATTAAAACGTCGTCACGCCTCGGCTTCCTCTTCCCGGAGCATCATGGGAACGCGCGATCCGCTCCTCAGTCTGCAGCTGTCAAACCACCGTGCGGTCCGCTCCCTGCTTTGTTTGTCACAAATTTTTGTGCGATCCGATATCTAGTATATATGTATGTCTTTCTATCAGTCAGTCAAAGGAATGTCCGACAAATCTCCATGCGGTGGGGGTTCGCGCGCTGTCATATCTCCGTGCGATCCAGTTCTCGGTCTGTCTTTCACTACAGTGCGCGTCTGGGTTCCTGTCAGTCTATTTTCACAGCCCAGTACAGTCCGATCTGCCGCTTGTCTGTTAAAAACCAGCCAATTAGTCAGCAACCCGGATTGTCTTGCTTCCAGTCACGCGTGGCTCGGCCTCATTCGATTATACTTACTTTCGGTGCATGTAAGGGAGCCATTCGTACTATTGTAGAGGATTCAGGGTGTTTTATAGCAGGCTAATAAATGACGTGATTGTATTTTTTCCCTATAAAGGGCGACGTTTTAACGTAACTACTGCTTTTTGAAGATTACTTTAACCTTTCGAATCACATAATTCACTTTAAATCGCTATTATTTGTTGCTAGTCACTGTATAGTTGTTCTGCCCCATAGTTTCCCCGTGAAAATACCTATAATGCATCTATAGCGATTAATCTGGAACTCTTGTCTCGATTCGATACTTTTTGAATGTTAAGACCAAATTGAAACTAAAATAAAAAATTTTATTAGTTAGCTTACTTCTGGATCACATCCGTGTTTAATTTAATCATAAATTATGAACAAATACTACATTTACTATAAAACATGAAAAAAGACCATGGCATCGATCTAAATTTGCAAATAGTCATTAAGCGCTGTTGCTACGATCAAATCACCGCATCATTCCCCCCCCCGCAATGCCATTTGGGTGAGCTGGAGGTTGTTCGTTAGTTTTCCAGTGGCATTTCTGTTGAGCAGCAACGCGGAGTCAGAGAATTATGGCCAACCAAAAGGCAATAGATTCCTATGTGTTGATGCTGTGTCCCCTTTGCTGCAATTCGGTCACACTTAACACTTCAAAACCAGACTGTATTTAAATTAAAATATTTTAATTATAACAAATCAAAATGAAGCCACGGAGTTAAAGCATATAGACATAAGGCTAGCAATTTATATATAAAAAAGAATGACTTTACAAACAGTACAAATGAACTGAATCTAACATGTAGATACATACTTTTTAAAAATGTCAGTTTTCTACAAGTCTTCTGGTAAACTAACAGCTCATGTTAAAACTATTTGCTGCCTCTGTACTTCATTTTGAAAACGAAGGTACAACAAATTATCTATGCACGTATCAAATTCCAATTTTTTATATAAAAAATATTGTTCTGTACATTAAGTTGTGTACGTGTATGTTTTTCAGGAACCACGGGAATGTGGTCATGAATGATCTGGATTGAGGAAATGCGTGAGAAATTCCCAGGTCTTCCTCTTCTCTGCCTGCTCCTGCTTCGCTGATGACCTCAGTAAAAAGGCGGAAAAGATGGTTGCTGTGGACGAGAAGGGGAACCATTTAATTACCCATCTATTATAACTGAAAAATGATATACAGGGCCAAAGTAGGTCATAATAGAGCATACGTCCTATAATGCATTTTCACTATGATTTTTACATTGTATTTTATTATATTTCAAAGGTACACTGCTCCCAGATATAAAGGTGGAACCTCTTTTGTGTCTTTATAGCAGATATTCAGTCAAATAATTATGGAAATATTACTTCAGTTTGCAGTAAGGGAGAAAAAAAGATTTCACTGACAGTTATTTATTAATGTGTGCAATTATATTTGCTGTTTCTGCAAAGCAGTTCAAATTAAAAACACAAACATTTGCCCGGCAGCGGTACAAGTTTGTGATTTCACTGAAAAGTGTATTACAGTAGTGTGATGTTATGGGTGCTGACACAGGATCCAATACAATGTCTTAGGTTTATTGCTCCATATAGCTGACAGCTAGTGCATTCTATTACCATTTACTCCAAATCCGTCTCAAATTAATACACACGTTCCATTTCAAGGTAGTCAGGGAGACTGAACATTTACTGAAGTCTGCTGACATCCAAAAGTTTTTTCATAAGCTGCAGAGAAATGGCAGATTCTGCGGAATGGAACGGACACATAAAAAGTACCTGCACTTACTAGTGATGTAGCACTAGAAAGCACTAGCTTAGAAACTGGTGCTGCTCTGAGTGCCCAATGATTGACCAGAAACAGGTGCAAAGTACAGCAAACATCTTCCTTTATAATGAAGATCCTGACATGCAAACACCTACTAAAAATCCACCAGGCACTGGTTGCCCTCCAGTGCAGCACATCCTAGTAGGTAATATTTTTCACCATCAGCACAGAGCTTCTGCTTGGAAGCTTCTCAAGGTAATGTGAATACATCTAGATAAATATTAGGCATCCCTGAGCCCTTGCCTGCTCTCTCATTCTCCGTGTACATTCTGAAATAAGTTCATTACGGATTCACATGGGATCATAACTTAACAGATTAGTTTAATCAGTTTAGGATTGCAACAAAAAAAGTATTTATATAAAAACAAGGCCATATATCACATCTGAGGTAATTACTGCGGAACCTGCCAGACTGATTTACATCTTAAAGAACTCGAATCACAGAGGGGGAAACATTTTGGAAAGCATTCGAAATGTTCCATTTTAATCATAAAGAGAAAGTTAATGTTTTTTCGCACAGAATGCGATTCACAGCTTCATCAAGTGTGTGACAGTTCCTGTGAGTCAGACGTTTCCTATTACATTATTCATTATACCAACTATATAGCAGCAAAAGAAAAAGATTTAGAAAGATGAACTGAAACCTCTATGAGACACTAAGCAACTTCTCACAAAATCAGGGCAGATGGCTACTAAAGAAAGAAAAAAACAAGTAAAATAGGAATATTCCTACCCAAGATGCTGGTATCCAGTTGATTATATTCTGAATATTTCAGCAACTCTCGTAGAAAAGCCGTCAGATAGTTGAACACATTTTTATGACACTGAGGTAGCGATGAAATAACCTGTACAGACAAAAAACAACCAGACAATGCAAACTAAATTGTAGTACATCAAAAGATGGCCGATTGCACAGATAAAGTTCTTTGCTTCTAGGTATTAAGCATAGATGAGGCAGAAGGCCTCTGTCAGTCAGCACTTGGCCTAACCCACTTACAGCCAGCTAACTCCTGGCGTTGACATCGCGCGATGCTGACGCTCCCACCCCCCACGCACTGTGGCCGCTCACTTCTCGACCCCGCCTGACCTTTTTACACTGGCTGGCGTTGGAGCAGCTCTCCAAGCACTGCTGGTAGGCCGAGTAGCAGACCACGGGCTCCGGAAGAGCATCCAGGAAGAGGAGCAGGGCCTCCGCCACTGAATGGTTACTGCCCGCTGCAGACGCCGCCAGTCAAGGATACGACGTCAGGACAGCACGCCCTCATAGGGCAGGCATTGGAAAGCAGGGAGATACGAGTCCCTCCGCTCAACCGCTGAGAGAGATTCCGTCTCTCTTTAATGTTCTTTAAGGATGTTTTTCAGCTAAATGCTGAAATAGAACAGAAAAGTGGCTTATCTGGGAATCGTGTCAAAGGATACGAAGAGAATCCGGCGTCCCAGTATCTAGGCAATCCCGGATCTTTCCGACCTCACTCCTTAGACCTGGCTGCTGAAACAGGTCCTCCTGGAAAATGATACTGGAAATTAAAAGGGGGACACCCCCAGGGTAATGATTTGTGGGAGTGAGGTGCAGCGATCGGACGACAGGTTCAGTGTTCAGGGCCGGTTCTGGATTAAAGGGTGCTGACTGAACAAATTTCAGGACGCAGTTAACATCAGGCTGTCGGAGTTTGCTGAGGGCTCCATTGAATTTTGTCAGTCGAATTAACAGGAACTTAGGCCGAGGCTAGAAATACTGATTTTATCCCCCCGCCCCCCAGTGCTGTAGGGGAAGGAGGTGCTCATTCCACAGGATCTCCCCGTCTCGTAACAGAATTCATTATAAGTGATCAAACTTGCCTCTGCTCTTGGCTTGGGAATATTAATGGGCTTCATTCTGGGCACACCAAAGAGGTCTGCATGCTGCCTCAAAGCCTATTTTTTTTACACTTGTTTAGAGCTTTCACAAAAAAAAAAAAAAGTTCCTCAGTCATAAGTCACAACTTGAACTCTCGGCATGGTACAGCCTCACAATTAGAAACAAAAATCAGAATTATCAGACAAACTCCTTTTAAAGGGCCAGTTCACCCAAAATGCTCCTGCTATAGAACAAAAATAATCAGCAGAAATCAGACCCTGTTATTTAATCGTATAACTGCGCAGAAGATACAAGCAGGAGGACCCCGGCAATATCTTCTGCGAAGTGACATGATTGGTGTGTGAAGTTCTGTAGAAGAAAAAAGGTTGGTACATTAAACTGCTCACTACAAAGTCTGGGGATTATCTTCACTAACCGGGTCGTGATTTCTGGTAAGAGGCATTGCTGCTGAATCTTTCAAATGTATTTTGCTGGCAGTTAAGTCACCACAGAAAGAATACCAATCACTCCCATTATATTCGAGAGAAGCCTGACATTTCAGGGGCCGGTATCTCCAAAGCTAAGCAACTGCCAGCGGAACAGCCTAGATGGACAGACAGCACTAAAGCCCCTCTAAACGCATCTTTTTCGTTTTGCAGTGAACTGCCCCTTTAAATTGCAGACACATATGAAGTATGAACAGGCACTTCTGGCTTAGTGAATATAGTTAAGTGAAACATTTCTAGTTACTTAATTTTGTTGTAAGTTTTATCCAGTTCACACTTGTTCACGCATACTTGATTATTATTATTTTTTTTTGTTTACAAGGTCAAACTGTGAAAACAATGAAAATGAAAGTGGAACCCATAAGAAGCTTGATGGCCACACACTTCAAACAAACAAACAAACAAAGGAAGGAAGTGTCACAGAGCTGAGCACAGGCATCGCGTTGAATGCGGGTTTCAGCTTCTGCCAGCCCAGAGGAGGCCCTGGGAACATTCCTGCCCTTTTCCTGCTGTTGCCCTGATACGTGTGTGTGTGTCTGTGTGTCTGTGTGTGTGTGTGTGTCTGTGTGTGTGTGTGTGCGTGTGTCTGTGTGTGCGTGTCTGTGTGTGTGTGTGTCTGTGTGTGTCTGTGTGTGTCTGTGTGTGTCTGTGTGTGTCTGTGTGTCTGTGTGTCTGTCTGTGTGTGTGTGTCTGTGTGTGTGTGTCCCTGTGTGTGTGTGTCTGTGTGTGTGTGTCCCTGTGTGTGTGTGTCTGTGTGTGTGTTTGAGGGGTGACTGGCTCACTCTAGGCAGGCTACTGGAGTCTGGCGTCTACAGAAAGGCAGCAGGAACCCAGGGGAGGGAGGTTAAGAGCAGGCGGTGTGTGGTCTATGCCCTGGCATTGCTGCTTTATGGCATTTAGGTTGTAGGTTCCAATCCATTTTCTGTGTGCAGTTCTCATGTCTGTCTGGGTTACTGTGGAAGTCCAAAGCAAGTATTGTTTGTTTGTGTGTGTGTGTGTGTGTGGGGGGGGGTGTCTTTGTACCCTGCTTTGCCCACTGATTTCTGGGATACACTCCTCTTCACCATACCCACAACTGGATGAGCAGTTCCTTGAGAATGGAGGGAGGTCCACACAGCAGTGCAGCTTCAAGGCCAACACTGACCTGCTTGGAAGCGTTACGGTACAGGTGGTCCACCATCATCCAGATCTCCTTGGGGATGTCTAGGGGCTTCTCCGTGACCGTGCCGCTGACCTCTTCACTTGTCATCTGTATCTTTAAACCACACAAAGAGGAAACAGTCACATTCACTGACTCTCCTCACTTACACAGCTTACAACCATTCACAGGTTACAGGATACATGCTAATTGATACTACTTTGCAGAAATTAGCACGTATAACAGAAATTCCGATTGTGCGACTTTACCCAATGACCTTTCGGATACAACTCCATCTAATCCCAGCAGACTGAAGGAAGAATCAAACTCTCCTTATTTTGCTACCTGTAGTCCGTTCACGCTGGGCTTCACTACTTAGAAGAAATTAAGACGTCTTCTTATTATGTGGGGGGAGCCGTTAGAGAATGCTGACAGTCTGGACACACGCTGTGCCCCTGGACTAAGTCTTCTGACAGAAACACTAGCACACGGACAGGACTTAAACCCACAGGTCAAATCACCACCCCCCCCCCCCCTCCCCTTTTTGGGAGCCTACAACACTGGACACAAAAGTGAGTAGATCACAGCGGCATGTTGAGTAGGGGGAGACCAGCTTTTTTTGTGGGGCTGTTGTTCTACAATAATACCCTTCCTGGCCCTCAGCCACGGTTGCCTAGGGCTGCTAGGGAACCAGCGCTCCTAATGCCCCCATCCCCCCCCCCTTACACCGTGCTTCGCCGTTTTGCGAGTCGACTCGATAAAGAAAAGCACCTGCCATCATCAATCATGAGAGTCTAGCTGATAGAGCAGCTTTCTCACTGAAGAGTGGGGATGGCGTCGCTCACAGGCGAATCCGCACCAACAGGACTCAAAACTCCATTCAGGGTTTCCTGTTTTCATAACTGAATTCCACCTCAACCTACATAAGGAGTCCCCTGTTCTCACATCAGAAAAAGTGTCTTGAATATTTAACATTTGAAAGAATCCAAGATGTGGACCGAATCGACTTATTCCTACTTCCTATAATTATCCTCTAAACCGTATTCACACAGGAGCTCAGGTGTGTGTGTGTGTGTCCTGCGATAGTCTAGGATCCCATCCTCCTGCCTTGACAGGGATGGCCTGTAGGTCCCTTCCCCCATGACCCTATACTGGATTACCATCTTTACACTTTGTCTGTATTGCGCTATACACATGTCTGGCTATGCACTATATCTGCGTTGCTGTGTGAACCAAAATATCCCCCCTGTGATCAATAAAGTTAATCTGAATGTTATGCTGTTTGAAGCTGGAAACTGGCAGAAAACAGCTGGGCCAGTTTAGCCAGACAGTGACGTTACTGCTCTCTTGGCACGTGAGCCTCAGGTTGGGCCAGAACTCCTGGTGTCACGGCAGATGTGCTTCTCTGCTGATCTGCATCCCAACGTCACAGACCTTATCTGCCACAGCTGGGACCGGCCCGGTTTCGACGTCTCATTAAATGACGCCGACACGATGACATACCGCTGTCTATTTTAAAGTGAAGCAAGGGGCTGATTTCCTATTTGTTTTCCTTTTAGAGATGATCTGCTCTGTGGTGCCCTGGGGAATAGCATGATAAAATAATTCGCCGGCGAGTTAATTTTGGAGGCGGATGCGCCCAGATGAACCCCCCTCCTTCGAGGCCTGTTCCGACCCAGGGGTCCAGCACATTCAGCCTGAGTGTAGATCCCCCCCCACCCCACTGACTTCCTTTTCCTTCAGCAAGCCGGTTTGATGTTGCTCCAGGCCTGAATGAGATATCAGGCTGGCACCAGTGTAAGATTGCAGTAAACATCTTGTATGGTTTATGAAACTGGGGGGAGGGAATTTATTTTTTAGTCTATTTTTTAGGAGCTCTAAAGAAATGCGTTTTACAGATCAGTGAAAATGATGCAGGCATTAAAGTACGAAGCATATCAAGCAGACATATGATCAGTAAGCCTTTAGCATCAGGCTAAAACAATAAACAAAAATTACAAGCGATGCCCCAATTGGAATATCCACATGACTCTCCGCCAACAAATGCAAGTAAAAAAAAAAGAAGAAATCAAATCAAACTCATTGAGTCTAGTAAAACTGGAGAAAAATGTTACCCTTCCATATGGTGCATAAACCTAAATTTCCAGAACATTCTTAAGGTTTTCTTGACTGAGAGGGTGGACTCTAGAGGGCGCTCACCAACTGCTGTAGGGTCTCCAGGGGCATGTCCTGGATGGGCTCCCGGAGGTGGCACAGGGTCTGCAGTGAGGTGCCGAAGCAGCTGGGAAGGTAGTTGCCCGTGATGGAAATGAAGTAGTCCTTGCCGCGGTCCAGGTGCAGTACCAAGATGTCCTCTATCTGCTGCCGGCCCGAGTTCAGATCCGTGGCCGTCGAACGGTTCACGTACAGCTCTAGCTGGATGTCGACGCTCTCCCCTGGAGGGAGAGAGGACTCGTTTAAATACGTTCAGCTGGTTCTGATAGCCACAGGTACACAGGGGGTAGTTAGTTCCGGGCCACTCAAACCGCTAGTGCTGAGCCCCACTGCACCTCCATGGGGCGTCACATTTCTGAGGCGGAAGGCTCCGACAGTGAGACATGGTGGGAGGAATGGGCCCCACTAGCCAACTGCCATCTCTCACAGTGGGAGGGGTTAGGGGTGCACTCACAGTAGGCGATCTGCACTGTGCATAAGCACGTGTCACCCCTGAAGTCTAGTTTATTAGACGAGTGTGATCACTCGGGACGGTGCCCAGGTACATTACCCTGAAATGTGCCTGGACCTACTTGAAGAGGTGGGCCGGGGCACAGTGCAGTTGGACTCGGATAGTACACATCTAGTGTGACAGCTAAACGTGCCTGAGCACATGACGTCAATGATGCCGTGCTGTGCACGTGTACACTATACATAAACCGGACCCGAAAGGAACACATCGGGTAGCAAGAAACATTTACTAAACATAAAGGAAGCACTTTGGTCTATGGCAGAGGCTCAGCGCTTAATGGAAATTTGGAATAACTTGATGCAATGCGTTAAACTCCGAGATGTTTGGCAAAATACGGGGCTATTTGCTTATGCATGCAGCAGGATTAAATGAAAATCGCTGCGTTGCACACTTGATCAAATCTACGAAGGCCGTGCGTCATCGCCCCCAAAGTGACACCAAATAAGCCACAAAATAATGACATTAATCATGAGCTCCACTGTGCTGTGAGTTTTCTTCGATGCACAGCGATGCTCGGGCCCGGAACGTTACTCGCAACGTGAGAGCGGACCAGCGAGGGCTGGGGGTGTGGGAAGGGGGGACAGTCGAGCTCGAGCAGAGTTCAAGGCGACTGGGCCAAGTGCGAGTACACTCCAAGGGCAGTTCTTGGCCTCACTCTTCACGATCACGAGATGTGAGGTTTCGCTAAAGACAAGCCAAGGTAAGTCAGGCCATCAATATGAAAGTCAGGCCATCAATATGAAAGTCAGGCCATCAATATGAAAGTCAGGCCATCAATATGAAACACACCTCGACTAACGGTTATCCACCAAAACACCGCTGTGCTACTCGCTAAACTCCTCAAGAACATCAAGTATCATTCATGTTACTCCCGCATAGAACAAGGGGCTGACCCATCTCTCCCAGCTGAACCAACATCAACATCCGATAGCCGCTCTCTGTTGTCAGGACATCGACAAAGCCCCTGAGCTTGCCACGCTACAGCTTTGCCCCCCAGGGGATCTCCTCACCTTCCATTTGCTAAGAGACAATTTCCCTTTCTAGTAACCCCACATCGCATTATTTATATGCCTGGTTGCCGTAGAAGCGGCAGCTTGTATGTGTGGAGAACCCTACGGCATTGCCGTATACAACCATTTCACACACTCTCCGCCACTGTCGTATACACATCATATACATTGTAACAATCTGTGTTAATGAATTATTAGATTTCTTCAATCCTCTTCAGCTGTTACTATCGTAAGCTGAAGAAAATTGAAGAAATCGAATAATTCAAGCAGCTTATGATTTTCCCTTTTGTACAACTGAAAGGTTCAACAGAATCTGACTAGAGGCCCTGCTGGTGCTTAAACCAACAGACTTTCGGTTACCAGTCCAGAACATTAACAGCTGTGTGATCTGGCACTTGACTGCAGGAGGGTCAAGAAGGCTGAAGATCCATCGCTTACCCTGAGCCAGGAAGCCTTGGTGTGGGCTGATCATCAACCAAGGTTTGCAGAAGGTGGGTTCATCCAGCTTCTGGATGAACTCAAACTGACATGGCACTTGTCCATCGTTGTAGATGGTCAGTGTCTCGGTCTGTTCCTGCATGAACTTCACGTCATTAAACTGGAACTGCATTGGACAGATGGAGGACAAGGCTGATTAGACAAAGGCAGCAGTAGTCTTGGAATCAGATAGCAGAGATCTGAAATTAGCTAAGTGGGATAAGGCAGTATAAAGCTAGAATTAGCAAGCAGGGACCCGGTAGCATGGAACCAGAATTATCCAAACGGAGCTACATATAAAAACAGACAAACTGGTTAACTGGAATCAACTGCAGAAAAACAAATTTAGATACCTGAGATCGGCTAGTATGAAACTAGAATTAGCTAGCTAGGATTTATTAGCTGGAATCTGGAAGGTTCTTTCCAGGCACAAAAACGATCCAATCCACGTAAAAGCAAAGGAGATTCATATAGGAAAATAGTATATCAGGATTTATGTTTGCTGGTTTAGATTTAAGGTAAGATGAACGTTATTAATCCCATGAAGGGAAATTTCAGATGTTTCATAAATTTAATCAAAAGATAAACGTCCCAACACTGAAAAGATGCCAAATTAATAAAAAACCACCTGGAATATGTTGCTACAGTACAGTACATGCAAAGGCTGGCTTGTTCTTTCTGGGGCCCCATTCAAAAAGTCCCAACCCCCAGATATTTGAAAAACGAAATATCTAACGAGAAGAGTGAGAAGATCATGGCTGACGAGATGACTAGTAGAACATCTTCTAAACTAGGAACATGTTTATTATACTTAGTGTGATAACTGTTTTTGGCCAACAGGGGGCCCAAACATCAGTACCTCTGAACAAGGCAACATGTGTTTGCCTATAGGGTATCCATGGAGACAACCTAGAAGCCTGGTGGTCACTGATGCGGCCGCTCACCTCTCGCCCGGACAGAGACACAGATGGGATGCACTCGTTCTCCATCTTGTCCAGATTCCGCACGATCTCTTCAAAAGTCTTCTTGTATTTCTCCTCGTTCACCACCTTAATCTAAGGACGCAGGGAGAGGGCTATGAGCTCCAGAGAGCACCTGGAGAAGAGCCAGCCCCACACCCCCCCAGCAGAAGGAGCTGCCCTCACCCCGATCTCCATCAGCGAGCTCACGGGCTTGTGGTCACTGGTCTTCAGGGTCATGTGACTCTGGTAGTGCAGCTGCTGGATCTGTTTGCCCTTCCACAGGATACGGTCACACCAGGCGGGCACTCGACATTTCTCACTGGGGGGGGAATGGAACAAAGACCCAAAGATCAGCTGTGTGCAGTTACACCCCCCTCCCCGTCACAAATCCCTGCCATTTTCATCACACCACTCAGCGTTGAGGAAGATCCAGCAACTGAAGAAATGCACCAGCATGGATCGTGAAAGTTCGCCCCAACCCTGCTTTCCCTGTATTTTGCAGGGAACCATTTCAGCAGAGACCGTCTTCAACTGGGCCATTTTAACAATCTGTTACTGGCTAAATGCGGCGCCACTTCACACTCTCCCATAACGAACATGCAATCACCAGAACAGCAGTTCCCAGTAAATATTATGGGACATTTTTCTCAGTTTGAGTCCAGTGGGATCTGTAGTAATCAGCCTCAGATGTGTTTGGTGAAAAGCGTTTCGTGTTTTCAGTAAAAAAAAATAAGTGCACCATACAACAAATCTCATTCCACCCACTCAGTCTGTTTCATATTTTTTTCTTGCATTTCTCAGAATACATATGAGTAAAAGCTTGCTTACACCCTTCCTTTTGAAATGCGAACGATCACATGACCTAAGCAGGTAGCTCTAGAAAAGTTTGCCTTTCCAGAATTTTCCTTCGGGAAACCCAAGACACTGTGGCTGTCCTGCATGGAGGCTCCCTCTGCCAGCCGCTGCAGAGAGACGTGCCTGATCGGATCAGGTTGGTTTCACTTGGTGAAACCATACCCACCTGGTGTCCCACTGGTCGGAGCCTGTGTTGTACTTGTACGTCGGCTGGAACATAATCTCCCCTTCCACAAAGCCTGAGAACACAGCTTCTTCCTCGATCTGCCGGCGAAGCTGAGACACACACACACACACACACACACACACACACACACACACACACACACAGACACACAGACACACAGACACACAGACACACAGACACACACACACACACACGTCAGATGCCCCATGATCCTCTTTAAAACGTAACACCAAAACAAGCTTTTGTCTCAGTGATTAACACATTGATGATCAGAGACATGATCATGTTACATTAGGCACAGTAATAAAAACATTTCAGCATGTCCACAGCACAAAAAACTGACAATCTCAAACTAAAATGATGCTTTGGAAGTGGGTGGGACTACTGTACACTGCCACTCACAGACAGGTTTAAGACAACGACGGACCCAATGAAATCAAAGCAGTCTGTGATTGACACACAGTAATCCCAACCGCTGCGTGTTCTGAAGTGTCACCTGACCTGGAGTAACTGCTGAAATGCAGTAATGAGGTAATGAATGCCCGTCTTCGGTGCGCTGATGTGAAGTCCATACCTGGTCGAATTTTTGCAGGGTTTCAAAATCTTTTTTGGCAATTAGGTTTTTCACTTCATCCACCTCAAGTTCACATATCCTGTAGTTCAGATCCCCAAGCCAAAGGATGACACTAAGACACACAAAACAGTTATGTAAAGAAAAAACACACCACCAACAGCAGCAATAACAAACAAAAAAAAATGCTAAACGCAACTTAAAGCAGCTAGTCAATTATATGAACATGCTGAACGGGAGCTAACAAACTTAAGCTATTAGCAGACAAATTACAACACATCACAATGAGGCACTTTTTTGCACGGCATTATGGGAAATGACTGTCAACGCACTCGTGCTTTAGGATGGTGAGCGGCGACAGGCCGGGGTCTTTCTGCCGGAACATGATGCGGCTGCAAATGTCCCTGAAGTCCTGGTTGCGGCGCTCGAACTCTTCCACGTGGGCGGCCAGGTGCGAGTTCACCACGCAGACGTCCGAGTTGTGGAATCGGAAGCGAATGGCCACCGCGCCTTTGTTGCCCTGGAAACAAAGGAAGAGGAGCATCGTCCATCATTTCGTGCCTCGAACCACAGCCAGTCCCACAGGGACTCGCTCACTCGTTACAAACGAAAAGCCAGCTTTCCTTTTCAAAGGCACAGTCTCACTTAATATCACCCAAAGGCAGCTCCTATTAACGTCACTTTCACCATGCATCTCCAGGGTTTCGGATTTGACCTGACGATTCAGAGGGACATTAAACACTTCCTCATGGAGCAAATTAGGCCTATATGCTGTCATTGTTATGGGGTCAAATCCCGGCCCTACTTTATCTTGTGTGAGTTTCCACAGCCGAAAATTCCTCTGCCTTGCGCACAATGCTGCCTGGGATCGGCTCCAGACCCCTCAATCGGCTTCAAGAGGGAGGGATTAGATTTTCTCATTTATCGGATGCTTTTATCCCTGGGATCTGAGGATGCCTTTTGCTCTACTTGCTGAAGTACAGTAGCCACCGGATTAATAGGAACAATAAACACCTCGATCACTGTATCGCCTATTCCCCGGAGCTCCTGCAGCCCTGGGCCTCGGCAGTCGGGCGGCCGCTCACCATCCTTCCCATGATCCCGGTGCCCACGCTCTCGGCCTCCACCTCGCTGATGTGCTCGGCGTGCTCCTTCTTCACGTAGAACAGCAGCATGATGCCGACCAGGCGAATCAGCTTCACCTGAAACGGGGGTGGCGGAAGCAGAGGCTCAGTCAGTCACAGGCCCCCCCCATCCTTACCAGCACTAAGTGACACAGGGGGAGCAGAAATGGATGGAAGAGTGAAAGGGTTTACAGTTCCCTGAATCAACCTACCCGCTATGAGTTTATACTTTATTGGATTTAATTGGGTTAAACCTATCTGATTGACAGGGGACCAAAAACGTGCGTCAGAATAGTGTCTGAAAATGAGGCTGCTGTTGAGCGACCCTGGGGGGGGAGGGTGTTCAGAGGGTGGTGTCCTTACAAAGGCGTACTTGGCGTCTTGGTGCAGGCCCTCCCAAACGGCCTTCATCCACTCCTGCTCCTTGGGCGTGTCGTTGAAGAAGAAGGCTTCCTTGCTGAGGTCCAGCTCTTGGAACCTGCAATCCAAAAGCATCGGCCATCGTTCTTGCCCATCACTAGACAGCACCCCCCCACCCCAATCCCAATGGGGCAGGTGCAGGCAGCTTACCCCACACAGTAGATGTCCGGGGGATCGGAGGTAAAACCCAACCAGGGCCGGAGGCTTTCCTTGGGGGGCTGCCCATTCACATTGTAGGTACCTAGAAAAAACCTGGGGGAGGGGCAGGGTTGGGGGGAGGAATTAACACACAGACAAATCCTCGCCATCACTGCTAGCACATTCGGGGCAGAAATACAGCCGGGAAAGAGCGTCTACTCAGGACATGAAGGTTCAGCATCCGGAAAACCCCAGAATATTTGCATTTCTTTGCCCCAGATCTCGCATGCTGTGTTGTCCCACACTCTCCATCCACATGCACACATACGGTCTCCCATCCTGGCACGTTATGGGAATCAGTGGGTAACTAGAACACTGGCATTCTCAGTTGAGCACACACACACTGCCACACTGCACTTTAATAAGGGGCAGCGGTGGCTCAACTGGATAGCAGTGACCTCTGGGCGTCATAGCAACAGCAAGCTGGGCCAGCAAATCTAGCTGCGTCACATGACGCCGGTTGAAAACAGCTCAGGCCAGAGAGCAGAGCTATTAGCTATCAAGCCACATTAATGCAGGTAACGTCTCATGGTAGTCTTTAAGACACGCAAGAACTGCTGCATTGTGCCTGAAATGGAACAGATATACTTTCTACCCTGTTTAAGGTGGTCCGTGCACAAGGTGTAAATTTCATCATCAGGGTTTGTGCTGGACAGTGCACATGTAGCCCAGATTTTTTCCTCCTGGGGACACTGGCACGAGTCAACTGCGCATGTGCAGGTATTTCCAGCAGGTGGCAGCATTTTCACAGCGTACAAAAGTAATGCAGAAGAATAGTTGTTGTTGTAGTAGTTATGATGAGCAGTTGAATGGGGAGGTACCTGCATATTGCAATTTTCATACCGCCCAGCAGTATATATATGGTGTTTTCAAAAGCAATGCTATTGTAGCATTTGGAAATCTTGGTGATAGAACTTGCCAAGCATGGGTGGGGGGGGATATTTCAACACACCACCATATACCGCGTTACCGTAATACCAGCCAAGCCTAGCAACAACTTTAAAACTGTTCATTAAAAGCCCATTTCAATACCTTGCTTGTATTTGTGCTTGTTACAATACATCTGCCCTCTGCACGCATACACTGCCCGCAACCATCTGCATCCACAGCCAAATGTAGCACATAAACAAGAGTCCGTGCACAGAACTGTGAGCAGACAGCGAGGGCATGGGGAAAAGTGAAGCTTCAAGCCGCATTGTGCACTGCCTTTTTTGACCAGCAGAGGTCAGCATTACGCCCCCATAACCCACTACTGGGGGCAAACCTTTGATCTCGTCGAGGAGAAAACATGGCATCGGTTCTAAATGAATTCACTACTGGGACCGCAGTGACATCACGGTACCCATGGGTGCAGCAGGCTGAGAGGAACTGGCACAGGCGCAAAGCAAGGCCGAGCATGTAAACAGGTGCTTGAACGTCATGCTGTGGTAACGTGGCATCAGGAGGTGCTGGTTACAGCTAGTGAGAGTGAGATGCCCCCTCAAAGAGCAGCTCTCTCGAAGCCCCAGACTCTGCTCGCTTTTAAAAAGCCGACTTTATCCCTGCATACCGCGACACAGCTGGAGTTCCCTAACATAGGAGGTGCTGAAGGCGCGTCTCCTGCACAAACTCGAAGGTGAAGGCTGGACAAGAAAGATGGAAGAACACAGGGGGACACGAGGGACACCGTCACAGTGTATGAATGTTGAGCCAGGGGGGCTTTCTGCAGGGGCGGGGGTGGTGGAGCCCACCTGAAGTTCTTGATGTAGATGTACTGCTCCTCGTTCTTCAGCAGCTCGGAGCGGATGAGGTTGTCCCGCAGGCCGAACTGCGGCATGGCCAGCATCTGTGCCTTGTTGGACACCATGTAGCTGGAGGAGCGAACGAGGTCATCCCTGCTCTCCTCGCCCCTCCCTCTCCTGTGGCACATAAGAGTTAGAGCCAACATCCCAACCCAAACCCTGCTCACATGGATAGTGTCATCACCCTGATCATGCCCTCGGACAACCGAGAAGGACACACTGCTTCAGCATAGACAGAGATCTCCACCACGACCTCCGAGACCACACAGAATAGCTGGCTTTATGCAGCCGTTTACATTCTGGACTGGGGAGAAGCAGCGTTTAGCCTTGTGCCTTCAGAAGCAACATATCTTCCTTGCTCAGCACCGCATAAAGACAGGAAAATCCGCCCCCCCCCGAAACAGTCAGGTTCTGGAACTGTCTCTCAGCTATCCCGGCAACACCATTGTGGCTAAAATTGAATGGTGTGGCAACAATCAGAAAGCAGAACTTTATATAAAGGTAACCTGAATCTTTTTGTTAGGGCCTGAGTCTCAGTTACACTGTGTGGCTCAGTTTGGTGAAATAATGTGCGCCTTGGGGAAGGGGGGGGGGAGATTAAGAGAATGATTACCGCGACTCGGGGGCCAACCTCACCTATCCACGTTGTTCTCCACGCTGGCTGGATGTCCCTTTCTGTCTGCCAGTGACAATTTTCCTGTGTGGAGAGGGAACAGAAACCTCAGCTATGTAAGGAAATGGGAGGGTCCTCCTATCACAGCTGCGTAACAATTAAACACAACCACACATGAGCGACTGCCGCCCCCCCCCCCCCCAGTCCCTGCCTGGCAGCACAGCCAGAGAGAAATATACCCGTGTGCCCCGAGCACTTTATACTGCCGAGTCAGACAGTAACGGCACCTCACTGACGAGTCAGCGAAGACACAGACCATCTGAGGGAGTGAGATAAGGGAGGGTAAAGAAAAAAACAAAACAGAAAAGACTCCACCTTCCATTAATGTGTTCATCCACTGAGCCCCTTAAACACCACCTGATCTGGCAAACTCCTCTTCTTTCTAGCCTCAGGATTTAGGCTGTTAATCAATGTCACACAGCAGGAGGAAAGCAAAGAAAAGCCCACAGACAATGAAAAAGCGGACAGAAGAGAACGCATGGAGAAAATCGCCGACTTGAAGGTGTGAAGCCTTCTTCGATCGGCACGAGAGGCAGCCCCCGCAGTCAGCAGCTCATGGTCGATGATGCCAACATGAGCGGAGAGCTCAGTAAACGCTGGCAGACTCTTTGAAAACCAGCTTTAGCTTGTGCTAAAGAATTCCACGAGGATCAGCACCGAAGACCCCAGGACACGACGCTGCTCCAGAAGCCCAGCACGGTATCTCTGTCGCACCGCCTTTCCATCCCCTTTAACAACACGCTCACTGTGTCATACGGCTAAACCAGGGAAAGTTTACAGGACGATCCCTCGAACATGATGGCAGCGAAAATGATCTTGAACAGACAATGAACAACAAATGACTTGCATTCTTTGCAAACAGGAACACAGACATTTATCGTCACCCAGAGGCTGTAGACAACAGTGTGATCGCTTTCCAAGGTAAGCGCTGACGTACCTTTAAAAATACTCTCCAACACGCTGGTGAAGAAAACAGAGCTCATCAATTACAAAAAGGCTTAAGGACTGTTTTATGCTTCGCTGATGTTACAGTCTTGCTGCAGACGCAAAACACAAGTGATAATGAATTGCTGTCAGGAACGTTTACCACTGAACTGCAAGTCACTCAAGAAAGTGGCATCATCTCCGCCCATCGGCCAGCGGAGGACAATGGGCTGATATCAGATCGAGGCAGATCTCTTACTGGATGTCAAGTTTAAGAAGAAAAATGCACAGCGCACCTCAACAAACTTCAAGTAACACACTTCTGTGCAAAGAAGGGGTTGTCACTAAAATACAGAAGGGTGAATTGTGATCCTTTCAAAAAAGTTTTTTTTTTTTAGTTTTTCTAACTATGAAATCTGGTATTTTTCGGTAAATATTAACACCGATAATATTGGCTTTAAGCCTCACACACTCAGGGTTGGGGGCTAAAAAAAAAAAGTACTCACACAGTGTATGAGTTCTACTATTGTTATTGATGATTTCCCCCTGCAGTCCAAAATGATGTGGTCAGGTGACCTAGCATCTTGAAATTGTCCATTGTGTGTAAACTACAGTGGATCGCCATTCTATCCAGGGTGTCCCCTGCTTTGCGCCCAGTGCTCCCTGAGAGAGGCACCAGGCCCTTGCAACTCAATACTGGATCTATTGAGGTAGCGTGTGGTTCAGTGGGCTAAGCCTGTGTGCCTGAAACCAGAAGGTTGCCGGTTCAAACCCACCCTCAGCACGTCTGCGGGTCCTTGAGCAAGGTCCTTAACCCCCAGCTCCCTGGGTGCTGCTACGGGTGGCTGCCCTTCGCGGAGGACTTACTCTACGAAAAAGAGCAAGTTGAGGGAGGTATACAGACAATTTCAGAGATCAGTGAAGGATCTTATATTCCAAAAGGATGGATCGACTGACAAAATTTTTTTGTCAATAATGGCTTATTCTCCAATTCCATTCGTCTCCAGAAGCCTATTTAAAAGGCCTGGGTAAACGCAGCTTAAATAACCACCTGAACACTGCAATGCTCAACAACTACAACACCATGCTGACAACACAGGTTGTGGGTTTGAATCCCAAGGAGCATGAATAAATTGTGATCTTTGGATAAATCACTTTGGATAAATTAGTAAATATAAAATAAATGCCTTCTTAGCAAGACCAGGTGCCCAGCCCACCGGTGAAGGGGCTAGGGCGAAACACACACATGCACAAAAAATAGCAGTTCTTGTTTTGGTCCAAAACAGAAAAGGGAACGATGGTGATTCTAAACAGGTTGTATAAAAATGGAAGGGGGGAGATATAATTAGCAGCAGCAGAACCCAGCTGCATAACCAGGCCGCAATGCGGAAACAAAAGGCAGCCTACACAAAAGTACAGCCCATGCTGAGGCTGGCAGGCTACCCACGGGACCAGGAGGAGAGCAGGAAGCCCCCCACAGACCTCTAAAGGCATGGGCAGCTCCCTCACTGAGGGCGCTTTCCTCACTGCCACGGAGTCCACACAGGAGCATCCTTTGGGGACCCACACGCTAACGGTCACGGTTTGTGCCTGCTCAGCAGGGCTTCCCACAACACGTCTCTCCAAATCCTGAACTCCCTGAACATGAGGACGCTTTGTTACACCCAAAAGGACAGCGTTTGAGATGCTGCTGGTAATACCGGTCTCCCAAACACTAGCAGGACCACCATTTCCAGTGCTTCAACAAACGAGCCATAGAACTGTGCCCAGAAATCAGTCATGCGCCCAAGAACGGCTGAATGCTCTGAAAAATCTTTACTCAGCCGTGAGTAAAAATCTTTACTACAGCTTTGGCTCAATTTTCAAATAATCTGAAGGTTTATATACATTTAAAGACACAGTACAGAAATACTCACATTATTTTTTTTTTTTACGCACAGGTGTCCATACACGTGCTTAAAGTCACATCCGTCCAGAATCATCTGCAGGCATCACCCATTTTTACTGCCTCAAAACACTTCAATCACAACTGTCTTTATAAAATTTAAGCCTAAATAGCCATGAATTTTAAAATATTACATATATTATATAAGGTATAGAAGAGAAAAAATTTATTGCTATACAGCCAGGTTGGTGGATATTGTCTGGCACGACTCCTAAATATTCATGTATAGGACGGTGGGATACCCTTTTCAGTAGGTTACCCAACTAAGTGCTGCTACGCTATTAAGTTTTCGACTCATGCACGGAAACGCCCTTTTTAAATCGACATTCTGAAAACTTTACACACTATAGCTCAGCTCTTCGCGTAAGCCGTGATTAACCAGAACTCTGCGTGGCATGCACTCCAAACACAAATGTGTTAAAAAAGAAAAAAAAAAAGCCAATGAACCACCGGAATACAAATGTGCCGCTAAGAGAAAACAATGTATCACTTATTTATGAGCCCCCATAACAACGGCTTATTGATCCTCACCACATCGTCATATTCATTACACCACTAGGTTAACTTTTAACTTGCGAGGTATACTGATATGACAGATCCTTTGCGTATTAGATTCAACCCTTGTCCTTTCGCCAGATCTTAATCAGCCGCAGACAGTCGTCTAATAAGACCGTGAACAAGTTTCACTGAACGCGGGATTCGCTATATTTCAGGAAATGAAAGGAAATCTGGCTAATCAACCCTGTCTGCACTGATTTCACACCACCCAAGTTATTGGTGTAAATAAGTCATTTAACCAGCGAACTGTAACGTCGGTGGATCTGGCGACATGCAAAAGGATTTCAGCGCTCCGCGTCATCTCCAAATTCGCACGTGTTTAAATAAATAAACAAACAAACATGAAATAGGTCAATCTTTTTTTTTTAAAAAAAAGGGGGTACATTTAAAACAAGTTTAGCCCGACTCGTTACCGGATTCCTGGAGCACATCAGGCATGTCTCCTTCTATTCAGCCGCATTCACCGTGGCATCGCCTCGGCAAGCCGAACTGTGCCGGCCCGGCACACCCAGGCCCGAGCAATCAAACACCGGGACACGGATGAACCCTGTACACCAAGCCACGGGGTTAAAATGTAACCAGAAAAGGGCGCGCCGTCGCATTTCCAGTGCAATGAAGGCCGCCCGCCCAGAGCGATACTGTACCTACGGGTGCGGCGTCGCAGCGGATCGGATCCGGCCCGACAGCGGCGCCCTCAAGCAGCCGCGGGCTCCAGCAGGAGGTCGGCTTCCGACACCTCGCGCAAAGTTAGCGGCGCCTCGGCTTTTAGTTTCGCTTGCATGTAGTCAGATGGAGGGCAGCCATACGAAGACTACCTGGAGGCATTAAGCAGAGCTTTCTATACAGATCGATATAAAAGAGGGTGAGTACGGGTCACCCGAATGGCATGGCGGTGAGTCGGAGAAGCGGCAGAGCGACATAAGAAGGAAAGGTTCAAAGCAACGAGGTGCTATGTTGACATACAGGTCTGAAGACTTTACGTGGTGGAAAAAATCCAAGATCCTCCACGCCAGAGACGAGCGAACTGAAACTGCTTTGTTAACAGCGAATACCACACACCACACCCCCATGACAAATCTGACAGTCAATTGTGTGCCTTTCAGTCGGTTGTTTATGAGGCTATATTTTTTCTTCTCATCTATATATGAATTGAAAAAGGCCATTTCAGTACAGGTATAGCATTACTGAGCAAGTGTTTCCCACATGCATTCCAGTCCGGACAGTAACAAGGAAGTGAGGGTTGACTTGAATGGAGAGCATAATGATGTAATAATTTTGGTGACAGTTGAATGTCTATAACACTATAAAAGTTGCCTGCAGCCCCATCTACAAACAGACCATCACTTTCGATCACTTGATGACCTACGGTAGAACAAAATACACATTTCAACTAACTGTGCTTGTGGTTTCAGGTCAACAGAATATTATTTTGATGGTGGACATATACACTATCCAACAATTAGTGATTTAATTGATGAGTTATTATATTTAAGGCCTTATTAAACTGTTATATTGACAATTTACGTTTTTTTTAATTACTATTGGTACTTGAAAGTAGGTTCCAGTCCCCCCCCGACCCTGAGCAGGACAAGCGGTCACAGAAGTTGGACGGATGGACTTCGCTGAAAGTTTAATCAGCAGCAAATTGTGACTTCTGTCACTGCGGAAAGAAATGTTTCCGGGGTAAGTCAATTCGGGTGTCTCGTGAAACAGAGTGCGTCCTGAGACCAACGACCTTTGGCTCACTGAGCCGTTTCTGTAACCTGGGATGCAAATAGCAGATGGTTAGATCTGGTTGGGGGGGGGGGGGGCGCAATTCTACTTATCACTCATGCTGCATCGTGTGTGTGATATTAGGGTGGCCAGCTATCATGCATCACATTTTGCAGGAAACTGCTGCACGCTAACTGCTCTAGATGTGCCTGAGGAGCTCAAAGGAGATTCTGCTTTCACTTTCAGTAAAGACTCAGTCATAGCCAACGGTTTGACTCTCAGATGTGGAAAACTCTGGCGAGGATGTTGCAAACACAGTAAGCAGGTATCCAAGATCAGTGCATGGTCTAAGATGGGAGACATTTAGAACGTTTCTGGCTGAACATGTTTACAGGCACGGTGTTCGGGAGCAGTGGTGGACACGGTGACAGACACGGGCACAGCGATAAGGTTCCTCACCAGATTTTTTCAGCTGGCTGGCCCTGCTTGACGGTGTTTGCAGCAGCGTGGGAGACAACAAATCTGTGCTGGTCCCTTTGGTAGACCTTCTGTACTTGGTCAGCCACTCAAATTGTGAGGCGGGAACCTCGGTGGGGGACTTTTTGCATACCTCTGTGGATAAGACACCATAGTGAGGAATGTACACACAAATACACACACACATGTTTGTAATTATGTATGTTTGTGGGGACTCTCCATTCATTTCTATGGGACAAGCTCTAATCCCACCATAACCTCTACCCATACTATAACATAACCAAACAAAATACAACATTTTTGTAA
Source organism: Hippopotamyrus pictus (assembly GCA_026781145.1). NCBI lineage: Eukaryota > Metazoa > Chordata > Actinopteri > Osteoglossiformes > Mormyridae > Hippopotamyrus > Hippopotamyrus pictus. Next base: position 24,121,206 of record JAODLC010000140.1, on the reverse strand, counting down.
TTTTTAGTTTTTTGATTGCATTCACAGATCTTTGTGGGGACCTGAAAAATCACGTTGTGCGATACATTTGGTCCCCACTATGTAATATCCACACACACACACACACACACACACACACAGGCCTGACTGCCTGTATATATATATTATGCAACGAGACCATAGTGCACAGATACACATACAGTGCCAGTACAAAGACACAATGCACACAATGCAGATTAATTAATATGGTGCAAATTTAGTGCACAAGACACAAGCAGAACGTCCTGAAAACAGAACATAGACGGGTTTGTCTTTAAACACAGCAAGTGCACTGATATCACCAACTGGACCTGCACCCACACAGAATCTACAGGTCGTTGAAAAAATCGTGTCATTTCATCGCTAAGCAGCCACTTGCAGAGCCCTGCAACTTTGCTGAGGAAAAGGTGACCGTTTGTACCCCCATCACCTAACTTAAGTGATCGAGGTGCTGAAAAAAACAACATGCCTGGCTGCTTTGCCAGATTGGTACCAGTGCCATTCCACAGTTGGTCTAACCCCCACAGGAATAACAAGTGAAGAAACAGGATTGTTAATCTTTCTCCTTTTCCCTTCTCTTACCATCTTAAACCGGTTAATTAAGCCTTGTAAAAAAAAAAAAAAATCACCTGGAGATTTCTCCCCAGCTTCCAGCCAGAAACCCCCTCCAACTGGTAGAAGTTGCAAACTATACCGTCGGACGCAGAGAGGGATGTGGAGCCAGGGCGACCCTCTCGGCAAATGTGGAGATGAGACGATAGTTTTGCCGCTTCACCGCATCGTACAAGGAGCGCATTGGGCAAGAGATCAGCAGAGATGCTTTGTTGCTTTGTCAGATACCGCCCCCAATTTCACTTCTAGCTGAGCTTTTTTTATTTATTTACAACAATCCCTTTTCTGCAGTCAGGCTTTTCAGAGCGCCGCTTCTTCATTTAGCCTGTGCATGCTGTGGACTCGTGCAAAGGAAGCTCATAACCGCATGAAGAGCAGCACAGTCCTGCCATTTTCAAAAATATCTCACTCTGTCACTCATGCTGTCTCTCCCTGGTTAGTTCCTCTTACCTTCAGAGTTCCCCTTGTTCTTCCGGTTGTTGACCACCTCCATCATGTCGCCCCCCCCCCCGGGGACTGTACTGCAAATGTGGCCTATCGAAAAAGCAGCAGGTGCCCCTGGCTGGGCGGGGAGGCCGGGCACAGCCCTCGGCCGCGTGATGTAGAGTCCAGGTGCCGAAACTGACCCTAACCCCTAAACATTTGGTGGCTCGGCAATGGCTGCTACGGAAAGGCATGACGACAAAAAACAAGGTACATTCTGACCCAGTACCTCCAGTCTAAAGTCCAACCAGGGTAAAAAACTCAACAGCTTCAAACCACAGCTTAATGTCACAGATGACAGGTCCAGGACGACGGTCCTCGTTGAAACTCGGAAGAAGTAAATGACCAAAACCTGGCTAAATACTCCACCCCCACCTCCGTCACACTCATTTGTGCTCATACTCTCACGCACTCTCTCTCTCCCCTCCCGTCTTCCGTACTCAGAGCTCACCACTTTGCTTATCTGACCAAACAGTTGCTACTTTTCTTCGCCTCTTCTGCTGTCATAACATGCTGGAAGGAACTACATGCTGTGTGTGTCTCTCTCTCTCTACAGTGGTTTGTTATCTTCCAGCTTAAGCTTGAAACCTTGCATCCCCCCTCAGACTGTCATGAAAAGAGGAGACTGATTATATTTTCTGTCCTGCTGCTCTCAGAGTGTTGATTTATGCTTCTGTGCTTTTACTATCTTTGCAGCAAAACATGTTGATTTGCCTGTATAGCTCTTCCTTCATTCTCACTGGCCTGTAGACCGATCAACCCAACCAGGACCACTGCAATCCCACGCCCCGCCACGCCTCCAAGGTGCGGCCTTTACGACTGAAAAACAGCAAGATTCTTGGTACCAGTGAGCTGCAAGTGCACTCATTGTTTTGACATGATGCATGATGCAGAAGTTGACCCTCCACATCCCTGTAACACAACAACAAAAGTCTATCCCTTTAAATAAACGATGATGTAAGATGCTAAATTTCCTTATTCTTGTGTATGACTACCCCCCTCCTCAAAAAAAAGTGAAACTACCAACATGAAACTACAGAATGGTTCCTATTTAAATCCAAAGAAACTGCAAAGCAACTCTGGTCACAAACATGCACTTACTGCAGAAAAGTAACACAGCTTATAAGGAATGGAAGCCTCGAGCAGCGACGATAAGCCAGCCACCCTACAGCCGCCGAGTTTTGTTCATGTTACCATTACAGTTCTCGGATCTGGTCCAATTCCATCATGCTGGGATTTGACTTCCGCAGGCGAGAGCAGAGCTTGATTCAGTTTCGAATGGCATGGTGCTCAACCACAAGGCAGAATGTTCAGCCAAATGCTCTTCGCCATACTGACTGCACAGGTGCTGGGCTAGTTTTGGCAGGAAGCTGAACACTCATTTCTTGAATAAAGTAATGCTTTTTAAAAGTTACCACACTGGAATTTAAGCAAACATTTTCCCTTCAAGTACCTGCTGATTTGCCATTCAGACCAATTAAACCATGAAAGTGTCAACAAATGTCAGTGGTGGGCCATATTCTCCGGCCTGGCTCTTCGGAAAAGCTGAAACGGAGCTGTCTTTGACAATGGGAGGGGTTCTCTTACCACTCCAGGCCCTATTGACTTCACTGAGGAATAGCCGCGTGTGGGAACCAAAGGGCAGCCTCAACTCCAGGTCCCGATCCGAATCTGTCACCCGAACCCTGGTATCTGCGCCTGTGGAGTGGACACCGACTCCCATTCAGTTTCAGCCATGTCGCAAACCTGCCACTCATAATAATACAATATTCTGAGGCAAACTGCGAAATACTATGATTTTACCTTCATCACAGTATAGATTTCAATTATTAACCTTTAATTTGAATTTCGCCAGAATAAAAAAATGGTTGGATTCATTAATGCATTAACAATAAATTCCAGCCTTACCAGGCAACATGGAGAAAGAAATATTCTATACGTGATAATACAATAAAGGAAACTCACCGATAATAGCAAGTTCATCTGGAGAGGAGACTATCGGGAAAAAGAGCATAACGCGTTAGATACACGCTACCTTCTACAGATTAAACGATTTAGAAAGTCGGTGTTTCTGATAGTAATGATACATTTTCAGGATTCATGCGCCAACAACAAACAATACTTGCAATGAGCAGAGCGATTTGCTGCCTTCACCTTCTACAATAGCGAAGTTGTGGGAGACGGGTATTATGTCATCCAGCGTTACATCTTCACCGGTTATCGCCATTCGTCTATGCGTGAAGATAAACATTCTACGGGAGACATATTAACCTATACACAAATCGCAAAACAGCAGTCATCGCGAAGATAATGCGGGACCAGAAGAATAAAATAAATGACAACTCACGCGTGGGCTTCGTAACGTGCCACCAAGCCCACCAGCCTGCTTTCGGTGGCATTGTCCACGACGAGAAGACATTGGGCGGCATGTTTAAAACACTTCAGTTAAGACAAATATCCAAATTACATATGTATAGATTTATGCAAATAGGAGAATGATACATGGAATCGTGACGTTTATTAATGCCATGACATTCTAAGTTAAACATTTAATAAAATACATGTTTGCAAAATGTCTGTCGGTATTATGAAGTACTGTAGTTTTGTTACGAATACCTGCCACTAAACATTACATCTACTTTGAGCACATTACACAGGGTACAGTACTAGTGACCCCTTATGGACACACATTATAGCGGTTTTTGCTGCGCTACGCGCTTAGGTATGAGCGCACTGCGCATGCGCCAGTGCAGCCTCTCTACAGTGGTTTTATTTATACGTTCAGTTCATTTGATAATACAAAAATGAATCATTAACATATGACCAACATTTCATATTTTAAAACTGTTTATAACTCGAAACTAAACAGATATTCGTTGAAAGAAAAATAGATCCATATTACATGGCACGAAAACGCGAAGGCCTCTCCCATAGGCACAGTGACATGAAACTTCCTTCCCAGAATACCGTTAACTTTCCATAAATACAATCGCAACTGCAAGCTCAGCTTCCTTGAACTTACGCACGAATAATGCTTCATTTAAAACAATGTCGACTTCTAGATTATCCTCGAACCGCTTCCACCGAGCCGTATTAGCGGCAATATTTACCAAATAAAAGAGGATACTATGATACAATTTTCGTCTTCGGACAGAGTCTCCTGAATCGCTACAGACTGATCCATGCGTGAGAGAGGGTTTCGCCACTACTTCTCACGCCCCAAAATACTACCGTCAGTGAATGCCGTTGATGAGCTCCAGCATTAAGACTTTACGAGATAATAAGACAAGCGAACAGGCTCCTTCTATACAAAGTGATGGCACCTTCTGCAAAATCAGATCATTTTGCTTTACCAGATGCGACCCGCTGCACCCGTCGCGCTCCGCCGCTGCCACGCAGCGAAGTCTGAAGCGTGACGTCACATACCCCCTGCCCTGCCCACATTTTTTTTCTTGAGGTTACTACCGCTACTTTTTGTCACTTCAGGATTTCCCTCACTTGTATCTAATATTTGTGCATGAATAGGCCGTAAGCACTGGGAAAATATGCTTTCTATTTATTCCTTTATGGGTTAAAATCGAAGAAGCCAAGTTATAAAAAATAATACAGACTACTGAAAAATATTATAAATGTCGGACATGCTGACACGTAAAGAAAACAAAATTCCCAAAGACCACGCCTGATTGCTGCGTTTCACTACAGAAATAGAAAAAATATTTTTCGTCGTTCCTTTGCCTTGTTGATTATTAAATTGCGTTGATTCGATTCTGACAGGGAGCGAATTGAAGATAAACTTTAACATTATTGCAAATCTAAAATAGTTTGTAGCATAAATGCATCGTGAACTAAGCGTAATCTTGCCTGGTTTGCAATTGTAATCACGGAACATTTGTCGTAACCTGTTTTACTGAGCCTGCATTCTGTTTTAAATGGCTAACACTGTGTCGCTTGTTTCACTGAACCTGCATTGTGCATTGTGCATTTCACTGAACCTGCATGTGTGAGTTGGACATATGATGTTTCCTTCCGTGCGTGTGCATCGGGATTGCGAAGTCATCCGTTACCGACTGCGCAACAGATTCCTTACGCATAAGCAAAAATGTAGATTGGGGTATGGACGGTAGGGACATTTCCTTACCAATATGGTGGGAGAACCGTGTCTGTTTAAGGGAGCAGGAGGTTCGAAGCTGATTTGGTCCCTATATACAATGCTGATAGCAAACCTGCAGCTTTACACATAGTCATAACTTGCTGACGTATATGCGAGTGTTTGCCACCCAAGTTTGACCTCATCTGGAGCTGGGTCAGACAACATAGGCGGCGGCCTAGGGTCAAAGTACAGAAAAGTGAAATCATCACACGTACAAGGTGATTTTGTAGTGCTTGACCATAGCAGCACTATGGTCGATGATGAAATCCAAGGTTGCCAGCTCTCACGCTCACGCAAGAACTCTTACAGCAAATTTATAAACGCTGGGGTAATTTGCAAACCATACAGACTATTTACAAGTTAATAAAACTGTTACATGTAAATTTGGGTGCATGTATGTGCAGATTTGTCTCGAGCTGAATATCTCATGCCAGCCAGTTGAGCAAAGTTGGTGACACTGGAGATCTCCGCTGTCAGTCCTTGTGGTTTCGGCGCATAGAAAGAGCCAGTTTCGCAGTATTTAAAAATAAGCTGCCTGTAAATGTTCATTTTAAGGAACTGATGGTTTTCATTAGAGAGCACTTTTGTCTTACGTGCCCAAACCTCATAGTCCTGTGGCTTTTTACTTTGCAGATTCAACGGTTTTGTGACATGCAAGGCATACAGTATGACAATAACCTGCAGTGAAATGCAAGGTGATCCTCTCCGCCGTTATAAAAACAGTGAAAGCAATAAGACGTAAAAGTCGCGATAAAAATAGACTAAACCAAATAAGGAACAGTAAAGTCATACTGAAAAGAAAGAAAAAGAAAAAAAAAAGACAAAACAGACGTGCAACATATCTTCAGTAAAGTGCACGGTGCATAATTAAGGATATAATGTTAAATTAGAAGCAGAGGCGTCGTTAGGCCTGTTTTTGGGGGGCTTTAACCCATAAAATGTTTTTTTACCCCCCCCCCCAAATAAATGTGCATTTCTTGGCCTAAGTCATGAATAGCATGCCATCGGTTCCCCCTATTAAAGTCTCAGCCCCCCATCCCCCCCATCCATTCATCTCTAACTACGCCCCTGATTAGAAGTACTAAATTATCTGATGACTTGAGGGTTTCATTATTCTGAACCTCTCCCTGTGAGACAACAGAGGCACATTTAGGGTGGGTTGCATCCCTATACTGTACATAGTCTACATAGTGTACATATTATTCAGTCACAGGCTGTTACCTGAAACTACAAAGTAACACACTCATGCAAACAACCAGCGTTGTTGATTCTATTTGAATAGAATAATTACAAAATCTGAGCAAAAACAATAAAAAAGTCATTCACTATTTTTTCTCATGCATACTTTCTGTGGTATTATATAAAGCCCTTAGCACTTTTTAAATAAAATATGTTCTGTTATACGTCAATGTGTATTTAGGGGTCAGTATCTCAAAGAAAAAATATACATATGGATTAATATTTAAGTATTGTCATTTTCATAACCCGTTGGCAAAGCACATACTGTATCTACATTTTGTCGTCGATCTGCTTTTCAAATTCTGCGAAGTCTCAGCAATTTGCAGGGTCATAGAGTATTTAAGGCCCCCTCATCCATTCTTGCAGACAAACTGTCATTCTGCCCAATGTGACCATACTGTAGGCTTACGTTTGCCATCCTGTGGTTTAAATGGCTGCAGTTCACTGACGTGGTATGATCCCACTAGCCCACGCCTTGATTGTTTGCATTCTCTGCATGTCACGGGCAACCCGCCTATCACATTGTTACACTGTTATTGAAATCATTTAAGGATTAGTTTTTAGGCAATGTTTTGAAATACATACTGTAGGTGACGATGTTATTAGCTATGTTTATCAAGAACAACATTCATAATGACAGTAATGACGAAGATGACAAGTATACACTCATTGACTTCATTTAGGTCTACACCAATGGCTGAGAAGTTGTTCCTTAGTTGATGCCTTTCTGCACACCACAGTTGTATCGAGCTGTTATTTTTGCACATGTGGCCTTCCTGTTTACTTCAGAGAGTCTGGATATTCATCTCACCCCTTAACAAGGTGTTTTTGTCCACAGAAATGTCATCGACCGATGTTTCATACATCGTTCCCCGTAAACTATAGACACTGCAGTGTGCAGAAACCTCTTATGGACTAGAGGCATGGCGCCGCTGGGAAAAGGCAATGATCCACTTTGTGAGATATAAAATAAAAGGGGTTTATTAAAGAAATAGAACACACTGGAGTAAACAATGAAAACAGAAGGACTACAAGGGGTCAAAACAAACAGGGAAAAATGATAGAACTAAATGGGAAACTAAATTAACAGAACCAGGGAAACAGAAATAAGCAAGACTAGAATTAGGTGATCAGCGTTGACACAGCACAGCACACAACAACAAAATGTGTCCTCTGCATTTATCCCATATGTGACAAAGCAGGGGGCAGCTAATTAAGCACCGGGGGGGTGATACCTTGCTCACGGTACGTCAGTGCAGTGATGCCTTGCTGGTCGGGGATTCGAACCAACAATCTTTCAATTATAAGTGCACCTCCCTAACCATCAAGCCACCGCTAAACTACGAGATACCGAAAAGGAAATAAATACAGGGAAGAAGGCAACACCAGGAGCAAGTACAGGCGAGGGAATGAAACATGAGCACATGATACAATGACTGACAAACAAACAGTTACAGGAAGCACTTAAATGCACACAGGGAATCAGGGCAAACAAAGGACAGGTGTAATTCAATCAAGTCTACCAATCAAAAAGGATAACAGGTTAACAAGAAGCAGGTGGGGTGGAGTACAACTAACTAGCAGAAACATTGCTGTAGGAACTATGGAACATAACGGTGGCCTGACTACACTAGGAGGCTAAGACTAAGCCTAAGAACAAATACAAGCAAACCCAAAATTAAACAGGACACAAGAAAGGCAAATCTAGGACAGAAAAACTAAGATTAATTTAACAAAACACCAGGAAACCAAAAAATAACACCCAAATAAGTAATTAAGCAGATGAGGTTGGCCTGGAGAGTCAAACCTATGACTGGAGGATGACAAATTCTGAGCTGCATACACCAACCACTGAGCCACACAGCAGTCCAGGGAACTGGGCACACACACAAGTATCCAGCACATAGACAGAGGAGGGAACAGGATGGCCAGCATCACCTGCTGGCCAAACGGGGAAGTGACATGAGAGGGCAGGGATGGACAGCCACTGACCGTGACAAAAATCCGAGCAAGGTAGCTGCCCCAGAAATTCTGGAACCACTAGGTGTGGCATTGTCTGCACGCTGTATATGTTCATATTTACAGTCATATGATTTCCTTTTTGTAGGAGCAAGCTGTTTGCACTAAGGAGCATATATACAGAGGCGATCCTATGGTCTGTTGGGGCCCCAAGCAAATATTCACTGGGGGCCCCCCTCTAACCGGTTTTTATCATCATTTTAATAAATTTGGCTCTCGTTCGCCATCTAGTGGCTTGGGGGCCCGAAGCAGCTGCCTGCCCTGCCTGCTGACAAGATGCGCCTCTGCATACATAGACCTATATAATAAAGTGAGTCAGTATAGAAATCAGTGTAACTGTTTTTTTTCCCGATAGTTTAGTATTTTAGTATTGATGTATCTATACAAAAGAAAATGGCAGATCCCCCCCAACATCTTCCCAAAAATAATCATGAACAAACATTTTAAGGCAGAACTATGATTTTGAAAAAAATCGCGATATACATGCATAGCCCCCCTGCCACGCCCTTCGGTTTATGTGCAGTCCCTGTCCCTGTCCCAGTCCCTGTCCCTATCAAACTCCTTCTGATGCTACTGAATATACAAAATATTACCAAACTTACTAATTCATGGACTGGGAGCAGAAAAAAAGTAAATCGAGTAAATTGTTTAAAAAGTAAATTGTTTCAATGCGACTTCTAACTGTACACACGTAAACATGACATTCATCCACCTTCCAGCCATTTATGCCGCTCAGTGTCACAGGGGGCCTGAAGCTTGTCCCAGTGCTGGAGAACACCCTAAATGACAGGCCAGTGTGCCGCAGGAATATTACAGTGTGGGCAGTGGAGAGACCTGTGTCCAACAAAAGGAGGTGGGACAGCGCTATACTGTGAGCCACATCAAGGCCAGCCTCCCCCCCTCCTTTGATCCCCACCAGTTTGCCTACAGATCAAACCGGCCCAATGATGATGTCATCGCCATAGCCATCCACCTTGAGCACCCCAAAAACTATGCAAGAATGTTCTTCATAGAGTATAGCTCAGCATTTAACACAATCATCACGGATATCCTGGTCAGGAAACTGCTGGAGCTAACCCCCCCCCCCACCATGACCTGCGCCTGGGTAAAAAGCTTCCTCACAATCCGGCCCCAGTCTGTTAGATGTGGCTCCTGTGTCTCCATCTCCTTCACGCTCAGCACTGACTCTCCACAAGGCTGCGTGCTGAGCCCACTACTCTATGGCCTGTATACCTACCATGCAACCCATCCCACCAATACCTTCTCTTCTTTTCTCTTCTCATCTCGGAATGGGCAGGGTGGTGGCTCTGAGGCTGGGGATCTGTAACAGCAATTGGAATGTCATGGTTTGAATCCCATGAATGCTGGGACTGATCACTCACTGTTGGACCCTTGAGCAAGGCCCTTACCCTGCAACTGCTTCATCCTGGGTATGATGTTAATCTACATCCAGCCCTGTAAGGAGGTCCTCCAACTTATAGGGAAATTTATGGGTTGGTGGCAGAATTGGCACTCCAGTCACTGGAAAAAACTTACACTGCTCTGTTTGGACTTGTGTGGTGCTGAGGAGTCACCCACTGCACTGAGATTCTCATCCTTGAAGTGCTTTGCTGTGTAGTGGGTGTGGCAATGTGCTGTAATCAACACGTGTCCCTTATCGCTCTCTATTCTAATCAACATACCAATAAGAAACATTAGGAATAGTATCAAAACGAGACCACTGGAGCAGATGACATTGCCAAAACTGTCCCAAATAACCCTGTTTTTTTGCCTCACTGTTGGGCTGCAGAGTCAAAGGCTGGAGAAATAAGGAAAGATAGAGTGCACTTGCAATGATGCAGAAGGTGCTGAAATGTGCCATGAGTCCTTTATTTTACATAGGCTTGATGCTAAGTGCAAATGGACTGTAAACACGCCAAGCTCTTTAGCATAAATTTCCCAATGTTTTCAAAGGTGTCTCAGTCACTGACTTATGTAAACTTTACTGTTTACTGGAATTAAACATCACCTGGCTTTAGGCTGTGGGCATGAAAACAGCACATTTCCCAGGCAGCCCCATTGCCCC